>CAUYRH010050129.1:0-31608 GCA_963574655.1 Perodicticus potto
CATTGTTATTGTTATTAAATTTTAAGCCTTTTAATTTTGTGAAGGCAAAAAGTGGAAACCAAATAAACACATGTATATGTATGGAGGAAAAAAAAAGTATTCTAAAGCAACCTTTAGTAAGCTCAAAGAGGGGAACAATTACTAATGTCATAGAAATTCAAAGGGAGGTGTGATTAGGTTGGGCCAGAGTTCTAAGGAAAGGTAAGGAGTTGCCCTGGATGGAAAGTGTGGGTGGGTGGGAGCTGCATGTCCATGGTCATTGGCACTCTGTGCCAGTCCTCAGTACCCACACAGACCTGATGGTGGGAAGAGCAACATTTTGGAAAAGGAGGGGCTGAAGGCTCAGCATGACACCTTGAGACATCCACTCAGGTATGTCTGGAGGTGGTGGAGCATAGATTGTTATATTACCTGCAATGATTTCACTCTTTAGGCCTAAATCATCCTCCACCAGGATGGTCTTGCTCAATGTGTTTCTTTGACAGATTCACCAGAGCACACGCAGATTTGGTCCCAAATCAGAAATATATTTCACATTTCTAGTTCCTGAAGGAAATGTGAGTTTGTGTTTGGCAGAAGTTATAGCACCATCTTGTGGAAATAAGTGTTTCAGGTCACAAACTTTTTCTTTTTCTTTTTCTTGTTTTTAATTAAATGATAACTGTACAATTATGGGGTACAAGGTGCTGATTTGATATACAGTGTGGAATGCTTCACTCAGACTGATTAACATAACCATCATCTCACTTAATTATTTGTTGTGGTAAGACGTTTATACTATACCTTAGTAGTTTTGAAATGAACTATTGCATTATGTACAATAGAAGACCTACCAAATACCCTTCCTCCTCCTGCCCTCCCCCAAACTTTTTTTTGTTTTGAATGTTTTAGTCATCTTAACAAAAAAGGCAACTTTGGGACACCTTCATGGCTCTACATAATTCTTGGAATGCACAGTCTATTAATAATAAAAGACTTCTTGTATATTCTAATTTTTTGATGGCTGAGTTAGCTCTTTTGACTAGTGGCAGATTTTTTATGTGCAGAATAATCCCATATTCTTAGGATTCAATATGATCCACTTCTCAGACTTGTTTCTTTTAGGATACATGTCCTCAGACTTGGGTTTTAACTATGTCTCAAGGGACCCTGCCTTTTGAGAATTTAGCAAAGTAACTCTAAATGCTGAACAAAAATAAACTCTCAGTGACTTCTTCTCTGCCTTCTCTGGTGTACCAGACACCTCCGTCCTTAATCAACAGAACTCATTGACACAGGACTTGGGAAAAGAAGGTCCCTTAATCATTGAGAATCTAAAGCATCTATGTGGGAAACTTACAGAAGAATTCATAGCTGATGGGATCTCACATAATTTCCTAGAAATTTTATTGGGTCCACCAAAAAAACAATCTCTGGAAAAAGGTTCCATTTACAATCATAAATTCATTGAATTATTAAATAATGAATAAGACTTTTAATGTAAGTAGTCTACCTTTCATGGGAGTGGGGGGAAAATACCCAATCTAATCTTTTCAATTGTTCTTACCCCAGTTTGATCTGCATTGGATGTGAACTTGATCTACCTGCAAAGGTCTGGGGCAGGCATCATTAGAGTTTGAGGCAGGTGTCAATTTTTTAAACTTTTAAAAATATGTCTTTTCCACCTAAAAATCACATTTTGAAAAAGTTACACATTGTCATATTTCAAAACTTAAAAGCACAAAAGTAAATTTTTTCCTTCACACATATTCCTCAGCTAGCCAGTACTCTTCACTGGAGACACCTATATTACAAGTTAAGAACTGCTTCCAAAATAATCTATGCTTACAGAAAATACATTACATCAGCAGTAGCCCACAAAATATTTTGAAACTTGCAATTTTTCCTTAGAAATTTGTTCTAAATTTCCCTTTGAATATTGTTCTGTATTAGTACATAAGGAGTTCCCTTGTTTACTTTTCTGCTGCATGATGTTTTATTGAGTGGGTGTAGTATAATTTATTGAGCTGGTCTCTTATTAAGGTTGTTTCCAATACATTGTTTGGCAGTACAAACAATGCTGCAATGAATAACCTTTACATCTGTAGCTTTGAACGTGGGCTGGTCCCCCTGTGGGACATATTCCTGAAAGTGGAACTGCTGGGTCAAATGGTGCATTTGTAACTGTGGGAGATATTGGCAAACTGTTCTCCAGGGAGGTTATTCATACTGAATTTTAGCAATGTATGACACTCTATGTCTTCACTAAAGGTATGTTTTTAAAACTTTTCAACTTTGCTAATCTGATAGGTGAAATATGATATTTTAGTGAGTTACTATTATAGTTTTAAAATTTTTCTTATGAATTTGAGTTCTATGAACTCAGTCTATGAACATCCATATTGTTTCCTGTTTGTTTCTTGATAATTGCATGACATATCATTGTATGGAGATACTTATCTTTACTTAGTCAGTCTCCTGTTGGTGGAACTTAGTGCATATTTGTTTTATTTTGTTTTTGCCATGTTAAAAAAAAAGAATAAAGAAAAAAACAACAACTCCTGGAAAGTTTCAGAGACTTACATGGCAACTAAAAATCTGGTAGGGTCACAGGTGTGAGAAGAGGTAAGGATTAGAACAGGTGAAATTGACGGAGGCTGTCCTGACCTCCCTTTCTCCCCATCCTTTTCAGGTATCTGGGACTCTTAACCCTTATCAATCAGGTCCCTTAATACATGTGTCTTCTATTCACATCCCATATAGATGAACATATGCATCTCTCCATGTCATGAAATATGAAGACACCAAAAAGACAGGGATTTTGAAAACCAGGAGGAACCTTACAGTTTGTCTAGTTCAAAATTTTATTCTATATAAGTTTGGGAACTGAGGCCCAGGAGAGTTAAGTAACTTTCTTAAGGTCAGACAGATAGTACATGAAGGCATGGGAGGAGAACACAGGTAATCTGAAGCTGAGCCTGTTGACTAAATCATGCTGTGCTCAAGGGTCCACGTCTTCTTTTGACCCAATGTTATTTCAAAAATTAAAAGCAACCAGAGAAACATAGGCTTAAGAAACAAGTGAATACTATTCAAAATTTGTGAAGCAAGCAAGGTACGTGAGACACTTCTCTGCCGGTTGGGAAAACCTTACAGCTGTGAAGTCCAGCAAGACAGCATTCCAAATCTCTTTTGTTTTTGGCTACCCTTAACAACCTATATTTATTAATGACAATGATACTGTACTCTCACAGCAAATAATAAACAGCAATCTTATGGGTTGGTGGCTGGCAATTCCTGGTCCACATGCCAAAGATGCTGGAGGTGCCAATTTTAGGCGGCGAGTGAACCGTCTACCACACACAGCTCCCATTCCTGTCATTTCCAGTGATAGTTTCCCACAGTTGTCTCCACCCTCTTGCTGGAGTTTTCCAGAGCGACATCCTCCCAGGGCTTCCCATCTGATGCCTCCAGCATCATCCTGGCCTTTCAGAATCACAGGTTCAGTAATGTGACACACTCCTTTGGAAGACAATGGGCCATCGAACCCAGATAAAAGTAAATAAACATTCCCAGGACTTTTTAGAGTAAGGTGAAAATTATCGTCTGTGGTTAAATTTCTGTTGAACTATCACCCACGAAGGATTTAAGGAAGGCCAGGAATGAGAAGGTAGGTTAACAGTGAAAATTTGAAAATGAGGCCAATAAATCATGTCCTTCAGTTTTCAGCAGGGATTTGGTGAGCACTCACTATGCCCTAGGAAGGCCTAGGTGTTGAGGATAAAAAGATGAACCAATTCTTGTCTTTTCTCTTGTGGAAGAGATAATATATAATTGAGATATGTGCTGTAAATTTTGAGTTAAAAAGTATAAGCTGTTAGAAATCAGAAATAAAATGTTGTTTTCCTACTGGGTGGGCTAAGGCCAGGTTTAGAGGAAGAGAGGGTCGCCTTGGAACCTTTGCCAGCTGACTCACAGAGTGGCTCTGAGTGTGGGTTGCAGCTCAGGCTCCTATCAAGTTGTCCCCTCCAAGGCCAAATGGCCTCCTGTGCCTCCAGAGGGGACATGGGACAAACCTAAACCAGGAGAGAAAAGGTATGGGTGACCTATAGGCACCCGTACTCTTCCCGTCTAAAGGGCAGTCTTGGTCCCAAATCAGAAAGTATAGTGACCCAATAGGATTAAAATAATTTTTGAATGATGGTAATAATAACAGTATTTTCTTGCATCTGCATAGCACTTCTATTTTTTTGAGACAGGCTCTGTCACCAATGTGGAGTGTGGTGACATGACCATACCTCACTACAACCTGGAACTCCCAGGCTCAGCTTCCCTGGTAGCTGGGACTGTAGGGGTGTGCCACCATGCCTGGCTCATTTTTTTTGCTTTTTGTATAGACAAGGGGTCTAACTATTGCCCAGGTTGGTCTCAAACTCTTTGCCTCCAGTGATTCTCCCACCTTCTTTGGCCTCCTGAGGGATTACATACAGGATACACCCTGTGTACTACTTTGAAGTCTTCAAATTGTGTCCACTTGCATCTGTCCTCTGAGGGTAAGTGACTCTCCTCCGTGTAATTTGTGAATGGTGGACTAAGACTCAGGCAGCTTAAGGGTCTTCTCTGGAAAGAGCACAGCTAGCTAGCGGTAGACTTGGGCCAGGGCCCAGATCACTCAGCACAAATCCCACCTGTTTAAGGACAGCATCTTGGGCTTCCTGGACACTCAGGCCAACCCTAAGAGAGCTTTGCACACAGAGTTTAGTATGCACATAGGTGATGCCCTGAGCATGGTTTCTGCCTCCCTTGATTTTCTGCTGCTCACCTTATACCAAAGTAGCTTTCTTCCCTTGTCTTGCTACTTGCATGCAGTCCTCCCAATGTTGTGATGTAATATGCAGCCTCTGTACTGAAACTAAATAAGCATTTAAAGACTGTGTCAAATATAGTGGATTTATGAATGATATAATCCAGTTTGGATACAAGTATGCTCTCTGATACTCTTCAACTGTTGGGCTATCAATCTAAAACTACAACATTAACTTCTTTCTTCCATTCTGTCTCACTGTCCTGCCAGTCAAGAGGTTCCTTCTCCATCTCTGACCCTTGGGGTCACTGTCCTCTGTTGCAACCTCATCCTCATTTCCGCCCTCCAGCATGACATCAAGTTGTAGTCACACCTTTCAGCACTTTTCGGTCTGGAGCCCAATCCCCATCTTTGGCTACAGGTTGAAAATTCCTTTTCATTTCTTCTCCTCTTCCTTCTTTTCCTTCTGGAACTTAATGATCATGTGAATTTTTATATGGTGGTTATGATTATGGGTTTAGCACCCATATTGCCCAAGTTTGATTCTGGAGTAGGTACTTATTAGCGGGGAGCATTGGTTAAATTATTTAATGTCTCTATAGCTCTGTTTTCTCATCTAAAATCTGTAATCACAGTCTCTATTTTTAGGGTTGTTATGAGGATTTAAAGAGCTAATACTTATAAGGTGCTTAGAATAGTGCCTCACCAAGTACTCAAGTGTGTGTGGGGGGTCTAGATGTGCACAAATAGATGAGTGCAGCATTTGAAACTAGAGATGTTGTTCTGGGTCCTACCACCCAGCAAAGACCACATTCAGTTTTAAACTAGATCTCTAGTCTTGGTGAGAACAGCGTTCATCCCCGCCCTCTGTATTTTGTGTTCTTCTAAGACATTTAATCTCCTTTGCAACTAGGCCCAGAAGACTTATTGAACAGGATGAGAAGTCTTCCATAAATAACACCTGATTCTCCTGGCCTCCTCATAATGTATATTAATACTAGAATGAGAAGAAACCTGCATTCACCTACTGTATTGTATGGTGGGATAAGTTAGACTTATTCTTAATTTAGTAACATTGATAATAATGTTCTGTGTTATCCTAGTTAAGTAGAGGAGGCTTGGGAGTCATATTGTTTGGGTCAAAGTCTAACCTTTTTCATCTGTTTAATGATTGCATTCATAAAATGGGGTAATAATGGGGGAATGGATTGCTATGATGACAAAATGAGGCCATCTTTGTAAACTACATGTCAATGTGAGTGAATGGCACAGAATACGTACTCAATAGTGCTAACTATTAATAATATTATGACAATCCTTCTTTCCATTGAATTTTCTCTGCCTGGGGAGAGAAATTAAAAGCTGGATTGTGGCACTTTCTAACTGCCCCAAATGAAGAGCATGTGGCTTATTCAGGGAAAATCATGGACACTCTTGAGGAAAAGGTGAGAAGAGTTTAGTAAAAGGTGGCCATTATAATCTCAGGGCACATTGGAAAGTGTATTTTTTTGTGTAATTTGCTGGAGTTTCCAGCTGGATGTGTATAAAGTCACTCTCTGACCACAGAAATTATTAGGCAGATTATAGGATTTATTCAATACAAAAGTTTTCCACCAAGCCTAAGTAGGGATGTAGGTACATTTACGAATTGTAATAGGAAATACAATTCAGGGGAAAGATATGAATGAAGGATAAAACTAGACAGAAATATATTTGGGTTCTGAGGTCTTTGCTTGTGGCTGCTGCACTTTAAAAAGATCCTTACTGATGTGACTACATCTGGTAATGCCCACGATTCTGCTATTTCTGAGCACACTTGATCAAGTCAGAGGTGGATTGTCTCTTTTAAACTATTGGGACTCAGAGTACTGTACAAAATGAATGTTTCCTTCGAACATTCTCAACTCAATAGCACCTAAATGAAAAAAGTTGTTAAGTATAATAAACATAATAAATGCAGCAAAATCTAAATACTTCCAGGAGGAGAGGGAATACCTCACAAATATGAAGAGTAGTGACCTCAGGTGGTAAGCAGTACCCCAAACTACAGAGACGACTGGGACTGGAGATTCACGTGCCACCCAATTGAGAATGATTTTGTTTGTACAGTGCTTTCCTCAGGGCTCCCTTGACCTCTGCACTCCTCAGGCTGTAGATCAGGGGGTTCAGCATGGGGTTGAAAAAACTATAAAACAAGAAAAGGATCTTCTGCTGCTCCTCAGGATGGCGGGACTTGGGGGCCATGTACATGACGATGGCACTGCCGAAGAAGAGCCCGACCACGCAGAGGTGGGAGGAGCAGGTGGAGAAGGCCTTTCTGCGGCCCTCCCCTGACGGGATACTCAGGATGGCCAGAAGGATGTGTGAGTAGGAGCCCAGCACCAGGCAGAGGGGCCCCACCAAGGTGAACACACAGGCTGCGAAGATGACCACTTGGTTGAGCCTGGTGTCAGCACAGGCCAGCTTAAGAACAGACAGGATCTCACAGAAGAAGTGGTTGATTTCATGAGGCCCACAGAAGGGCAGCCTCAGTATGAGGACCACATGGACCAGAGCCAGGAGGGAGCCACATGCCCAGGAAGTGATCGCCAGCACGGCGCACACCTTCCAGCTTATGATGACAGAGTATCGGAGGGGGTGACAGATGGCCACATACCGGTCATAGGACATCACCACCAGGAGAAGACATTCAGTATGAGCAAGACTCAAAAAGAAAAAAGTCTGTGTCAAGCAACCTGCAAAGGAGATGGGCTTGGCTGGATCCAGGAGGTTCACCAGCATCTGCGGCACTGTGTTACAGGCATAGGCGATGTCAACGATGGCCAGGTGTGAGAGGAAGAAGTACATGGGGATGTGCAGTCTGGAGTCCAGGGAGATAAGCCCCAGGATGACCCCATTCCCCAGAAGGGTGGAGGTGTAGAATAGAGAGAAAAATCCAAAAAGAACCATGTGTATCCTTGGGCCAAGACAGAATCCCAGTAGGATGAACTCTGTGACTGTTGTTTGGTTTTTCCCCATTTCACTGTGAAAAATAAATGGACACCTTAAGATAGGATTGTCAACAAATATCTAGACATTATGATATATTATTTTATGAATTCAGTCATTAATGATCTAGTTACATATTGAGTTAACTATTGATTTTAAACATCCAATTTTATAAAGGGGTTGATTGTTTGACCAGTGATAGGTGAGGGTACATAGAGCCTTGATACTCATGATGGGAAGGAAGAACATCAAGACAAAGCAGGAAGTAAAATGGCCACATAACAAAAATTATGACAGTGCCCATGTCAAAATTACTAGGGGAATTTCTCAAGTGTAGAAGTCATCAGTAATGGGAGGACTCCCAATTTGAGAATTAGAGTAGTCCCAGAAAAAAAAAGGTCATTTCAGTTTCTCAATGGAAATATTAACTGTGTTGTTTTAATGTCTGAAATCAACCTTTGCTCTCTGGAGAAGTTTACATGATAACAGGAGGTGCTCAAAGATAAAAAGCAACTTTTATGACAGTATGATTGTTTAGGTTCTTGGGAAAGAATGGATGGATGTGCTACATGTGGGTTCCGGGTATTATCTTTCTTTTACAATGGATGGTGAATATAAAATGATAATTATATTTGGCAATTAATCTACTGATTCATTCATGGTCACTGATTTACAGATTCGGTAACCAAGAAGAGCAACCCATGCAATTTGCAGGAAATGGATTTTTTCAGGTCTGTCCACTATTCACATGTTGTGCAGAGTTGTAATGAGGATGAAGTCAGGCATTTGTGCACTGATCTGAAGGCTGTGTGTGTGTGCAGATCCTTATGGAAACATCCAATGTGGTTCTTCATGAATGACTTGTAACTCATCCCTTCTGCAGTGTTATCAAAAGAGCAAATCCTCATGCTGATAGAAGTAGGGAAGTTCAGTGCCAATGTACTGGAAGACCCACTGTCTGTGCCATGCTTAGCGTTGTATCATACAGGACAATCAAAAACATAAGAAATGACTATTCATTAAAAAATCCCTTTTCTGCTCTTTTCTCTTCCTTCCCCGTGTGTCTCTTTTTTCTCTTCCTTCCCCCACATGTCTCATGTCTCTCTCTCTCTCTCCCTCCCTCCCTTCTCTCCCTTCTCTCTTTCTCCTCTCTTCCCCTGTTTCTCTCTCTCTCTCTCTCCTTCCCCTTAGTGCTGCTCTGCAGCTTCCCTGCTAATAAAGACCTTTCTAACAACAATAACAAAAAAAACCCTTTTCCTTGCTTCATCAACATAAGAATTACTACCTACTTTGCATATGGCTAATTAAAAGATTTTTGGCAGAGTGAATTTAGTGCATTTGTCATTTTATAAGTTATTGTTGCAGTACTTTGTTAGTCAGGTAATTGGTCTTTCTGTGAATTGGTGATATGCCAAATAATATTTTAATTTTTGTACTTACAACCTAGATAACATATTTTTAAATATACCATGTAGAAATTCAACATTTTGCTAGGGCAAACATTTTGGTAGTGACTTTGCTAGGCAAAAATAACCTAGGGCTAAATTATTGAACATGTGCCTGTTTGCCTCTGAAGAAAAAAAATCTTCTCCAGGACTAATGCAAGGGAAGGTGATGCTTTTGACAGGACCCTAGCCCAGTTGTCATTGATACCAGTGGAGACATCCGTGAGGTGCTCCCGGAAGAACTTGGAGATGAGAAAATCATTACTGCCTTTGGGAAGCAATATTTGTAAAATGCACTCATACTGGATGAGAAGGACTGGAGCAGGAAAACAGGACATGGGAGGACATATGTCACTTGGGCTGCAGGGCATCCAACAGTGCTTTTGATGTCATTTCACAGAGGCAGGGAAGGAGGAAGTGACTTTGTCAGGGAACCCAAATGTAATCGGCCATGTGGGGTACTTGCCTCAAGAAAGGCTAAAGAACAAATAAGAGAGGTGACCTGTGAGTGGCAGTGGTCCTCACACTGTCCAGGGGAGTCTGGCCTCTTGGCATGAAGGTGCTGTCCTCCTCCAGGCAGGTCCAGAGGTGCAGCCCAGCTGGCCTGAGTGATCAGCGAGGGACACACCTAGTCAACAGGCTGTTCAGGTAACCCTGTCTGCCCTGACCTCATGTTCACCAAGCGGCCTGTAGGTATTATTGTGCTGTTGTGCAGATATTTTATCGAAGAGGAAATGTGCTGATCAGCAAAAATTTTGGACAGTTTTGCAGTTACATTTTTAGAGTAAATCAATTCTATTCAGGCTTATTCATTGTTCCTTTTTTAGTTCGGATAGTTATGACACAATTGATAAATGTGTGTAGTGAAAAAAAATTTTCAAGACTGGATCTAATTACTGAGGACCAGGCCCTGGCCTGAGACAACCTTGTGGGATTACAACCCAAAGAAAGGTTTTCTGAGCCTCTAATCCAGTGGTTTTCAACTGATGTGCCGGGGCATACTCCTGTGCCATAAGAGGATCTTAGGTGTGCTGTGGAAATTTTTAAAGATCATAATTAAATTATTTTTGAAAGACATTCAAAGCACAGTAAGTATATTCTTTTTTTTACTCTTTTTTTGATCAACATAATTTAAGTGTGCCAGCAAAGTTTCACTATAGGTTCAGGTGTGTGGTGAGATAAAAATGGTTGTATAACACTGTTCTTATCGGAACCCTGGAGGACATCCCCACTGGATCCTTTTCTAGTGGCAACAAATGATTGTTTACTTATAAGTATTATTAATAAATTATTATATCAGCAAGACACAAATGAATTCTGGTGAATATTATAACTTCATTACATAAGACCAAGGTGTATACATTTTTCTTCAGAATTCTACAAAAAATGAGTCTGCTAGACCAACTTTCTAAATTTATGAACATAAAAATACATGGTTGTGCAAATTAGTTTGAATTTACATCTTATAGAAATCTTAATGTCTTTATTTAGTCTTTTGTTATTTCCTTTTATAACTTTCCAGACAATTACATAAAGGGATCAAAAACCACTATTTATGAAGTATGAATCTCTTTAAAAGCTAAATGGAAAAAATAGGAAGAAAGGAGTGTTTAATGAATACATTACGATTCTTTAAGGATAATTGCCATATGGGTTGAAAGTCTGTTTTGGTTTTTTTTACTGGACTGTATTGTTAACATACTCCTTGTGAACCAGGACTTGGTGTACTCATTTTTGTAATTCTGACATTTAATAAATGTACGAATAAATGAGTCAATAAATACAAATGAATGAAAGCCTTCCTAATGATTATTTTTGGACCATCTTTGGTCTGCATCTGAAATTTCTGGCTTAAGTTTTATTCCATTAAAGACATTTCTCTTAAGCCAGCAAACAAAACAAAGCAAACAGACTTTGTGGAGTTTGACAAAAATAACTGTAGAATTTCCAAAAAGTTTAAACATTTAATACTTGAAAGACACTTCTATTTCTTTTTCCCTCCATATTTTATTGTATTTCATTCTGCATGATACTAAGAACATCTTACTAAAATTCAAAGGGACTAAAGTTTCCCAAAGATTATAAGAGGTAAAATGAAAGACTAAAAAACAAATTCAATATAACCCAGTTCCAAATGTAACATTCAGGCATTGCATATGTTTTAAATGATATATTTTAAATGTACTTACTGACAAGTTAGTCATTTAGAATCCTGGCGAATTATTTGATGACTAATACATTATCCAATGTCTCCATGGTTTTGCAGTAAATATCTAAGACTGAAATCATGTCTTCACACATGCACAAACCTGTCAGTACTAGATAGTACCAGTGTTTCAAAAGGTAAAACTTAAGATATGATGAGCTCACAAACTTTTTCTAATGAGTCACGCAGCATTCCTAAAATGAAGGCTATTTTTAAGTCCTCAATTCAGCTGAAGTATTAGATGGTTACTTCAAAGTAATAGGAAATATTTGTTACAGCTAACAGAACTAGAATGCTCTTCTGTCTGTCTTGATGGCCGCGTCTCCCGCAAGCCTGTCCTCGTTCATTACCGTACCACCATCTCTATCCTGACACATCTGTTCTTCTCAGGATCTCTTTTCTGGTATCCTCTGTCCATTCCCAGTTTCATTCTCTCCAACAATTTCCCATTCTCAAAATCTCTTTCCTACCTCCTTAATATACATCTCCACAATATTTCTAGAGATTTGTCAACAATTCCAACGTTTGAGTGGTTTCCTAGAGGAATTTGACTAAATAGGAGGTATGTATTCAGGTTCTCTGCCTAAGCAACCTTGGAAAATACAATCCTATAATTTATAATAGTAATAATGTCCACCACCTCTGCCAATTCTGGGATATTGAAACATTCTCTCTTGACTACTTCATAGCTAAGAAGAACTATCTAATTTTACTTCAAAATTAATTTTCTTGGGAATTGTGTTTAAAATCTACCCTTAGATTGAAGAAATATTTCTGATCTAGTAAATAATAAAAAATGATATCCTTAGAACTCATGCCTTAAGTATAAAAGAAAAAAGAAAAAAATGATATATTTGACCATACATTGTTCCTAGAACATGGTAGATGTTCAATAAATATGTATTGGCTGACTAGATATTAATGTGATTAGATGTGAGGGAACAAAACGTTCATGAGCTCTCCACATTCTGCTGTGAACCAGTTTTTCAGGCACAGAGACGTGTGAAGTGCACCACAAAGTAGCAATTAGTGAGCATGGGCTGACTGACAGGCTGCACCCACACTTAATTGTATGACCTTGAGTTATTTCTTTACCTCTCTAAGCCTCAGTTTCCTCTTTTGTAAAAGGAGAAAAATAATAATACCTATTTTATGAGTTTGTTGTGAAATTAATTAAGGTAACGTGTTACACAGTGAGTACGTTCCTGGTCCACAGTGAATGCTCAGTCACTAGGATTGTTGACTATCCATCTTTAACAGCCTCTTAGAGAGCCTATGACTGTATGCCCTTGACAAGCATGGCCTCTTCATGATTCTCAGTGGTCCCTGAAGATCATCCACCTTATTGGCCACTATCTGCCAAAAGTGGATTTTGTAGCCTTGATTATAACAGGGTAAGTCAACAGAGTGATTTTGTGGGTAGGGTATTGTTTATTCTTTCATCTAACATCAACATTCATAAGTCTGTTGCTTTCATGCTATATAAAACACAAATAATGTAATTCCATGCATACTTACATTATTTGTGAGCAATATGTTCAAAGAAGTCAGCATTACCTCCCCCCCACCCCCAACTCTTCCTATAGCAGAATGAGAATGATCAGCACATATTTAGAGAAGAGAGGAGTGGATTTCCTTACCAGTGCTTGCAGTACAGGAGTGAGAGTGAACTAAAGACTGGGAAGCTACATACCTAAGAGGAATTTATGGTAACGTGAAATAAGGCAACCTGGGGGCACCCACATTTGGACTCAAGGACCTCATATGGGAAGAATCTCGAAGGTTGGGACAGGGGTCCTGATTCCTGGGGGTTTCCTTGGGAGCTGCAGAACTCTCACCTCTGTTAGTGATGAAAATGCAACAGAGATCTCAGAAAAGACGTTAGTCTCTGATGGGCTCAATCTAGTTGGGGACTCTTGGGGGCTCCCTGGAGGGGCTGGGTGGTGGAACCTGTCCCTCCCTTGTGCCCATCCCTGCTGGGAAGGAGAGACAAAGCTATTGTCTTTTCTATTTCTGTTCTCATCCCCAGTGGGCTGCACAATTGTGACACACAGACAGCCACAGAGCACATTTCTGAGACAACACCTCTCATTACAGCCACTGAATACTTAGCATTATTTGAATTTCATAAATCCTAGCACTGCCATTGTTCCCTAATCTCCATATGGTTCAGGTGATCTTTCCAGGAAGCAGGACCCATGTGACAATGAATAAGCTCTTGGAGTTAACCTCTCTGCAGCTCAGCTTCTCCCTGATATCATCTGGGTCCCTTGGGTTACAGCAAAAGTGGGAAAAAAGGACCCTGACAAATCAGCTGAATCCAGGTGACCCTCCAAGGTGCAGGGATGCTGTGGGTAGCTAGCTGGTTAGGGAGGCATGGAGTGGATTGGGGAGTCCACAGAGAGGCCAAGGTGTCCCAGTGGAGCTTATTAGAACTTGCCTGAAGGGAGGGTCTTCTAGGGCAAAAACCACCCGCTGCAGCTCATCTGTTGGAAGTGTTTTCTAACCTCTATTCTGCATGGGGGAAATTCTGAGTTCAGTCCCTCTTGGGAGGGGAGAAGAGGATCCTCTTTCAGAAGCTTCCTGCCTTTTGTAGGATGAGAAGATTTGCTACTTAAAATATTGTTATAATTATTTGCATTTTGCTGTGCTATTTCCCCAGACATAAGGTGGTCAAAGTGTTATCTGGGAAATATTATATCAATTATATAATTTACAAACAAATTATTTCCTTACAGTGTGATCCCTGACTTGCTGGGGTTATGGCAATAAACTCGGGGGAAAATCCGCCAGTTATTGAGTTTTGAGATCATGCCCATCTGTGCTCTGGTTCTGCACATCCACTGTGAAAAGAAACACACATGTGGGGACACCAAAAATGGCTTCCATGCCAGGAAAACCTTGTTGCACATCAGGCCATCCACAACGATCAAGACTTTCCTTTTCTTTTTATGTTCCAGGTGAACTTCAGAAAATGTAGAAATCAGAAAACTGACATACAAGGGAAAAATTTGGTAGCAGAGTAAAACAATGATTGTAAAAAACAATTATTTTATGACATCTTTTTACCATCAGTTATAAAAAGTTATTTCATGACATAAAAGTAAATTCTTTGAACTAAGACAGTAAGAAATTACATATTGTACAAATGTTTGAGAACAATTTTAAACCTAGGAAAATGTATCATCTCAAAGTTACATGTTTTCCACGGTATATCAAACTTACACAGCTTTTAACTGTGTAGGTAGTGAGTTTTCAAATTGTTCTAGATTTCTATGAGAAATTTGGTTTTATCTTTAAAAGTTTGAGACATAAAAACTATATTGATTTCATGTGGTTTCAAACAGAGGAAAATGTATATACAATTATACATTTTGTGTATAATAGTGTATACATTTTTTTTTGTCTCCAATTTAGAAGCCTGTCAAGTTGAACAAGGCCATCTTCTGAGGCTTTTTTAGCAATGTTGATCTTTGGGGAAGGAGAGAGTTGGATTCATAATCTCCAGATAACTCACCATTGATAATTACAGACTCTTAGTCTCTTTTCCCAAACAGAGCACAGATCTCACAGGCCAATCTGGGGTCTCACAGGCCAATCTGGGGTACTGTTCTCAGATTTACATCCTCTTTAGAGGCTCACTTTATAGGGAAAAAATCATTCTGCTTCAGCAGGTGGTTGCAAGAAGGTGGTTGAACAATGATTCAAAAAGGATCAAGCTCTCCTTTTCCCGGAAACTGTTAATATGTGTTATAAAAGTAATTTTATGTGATCAAATAAATTTGAAAAAAAGGACTAAAACTGGAATATATACTCTTTATAAGAGTACTGTTTTTTTTTTTTTTTTGAGAAAGAGAGTCTCACACTGTCACTTTGGGTAGTGCTGTGGCATCAGGCTAGCTCACAAATAGCCTCAAACTCCTGGGCTCAAGCAATCCTTCGGCCTTAGTCTCCCAAGTAGCTGGGACTACAGGCACCTGCCACAATGCCTGGCTCATTTTTCTATTTTTAGTAGAGACAGGGTCTTGTCTTGCTCTGGCTGGTCTTGAACTTTAAGGTCAAGAGATCCTTCTGCCTCAGCCTCCCAGAGTTGCTAGGATTATAGGCATTCCTATGAAAGGAATTTTTCCAGAATTCACTATGCTCATATGAATTGTGAGCCTTAAAGAGAAGCATCTAATGTGCAGTAGTTCTCAAAGTTACTTGACTACAGAACTTATTTATAAAATCTTCTGGAGGGATTAGTGTTTTGAGGAAAAGATTAGGGAAGATATGGGATGGGATCACAGCTTAATGAGGATATTATAAAGGGCATTATTCTGACAAGGACTAGCTATAACATCACTTGCTATTGGTAATATTTGAAGACACAAATTTCTAGAATTTATCTTATGTCTACTGAATCAGTCAGCTAATGGTAGGGTAGGAGATAACTTTATTTTAAATTAGTGTCTCAGGCAATTCTCATGCTGAGTTGGGTTAGGAACCTCTTGAAATTTTAACTTCCTAGGTCACTGGGAAATGTGATGCCATAATCTTTTCATAAAGCTCTTTCTATTGCCAACACCCTCTTCAAAGAATTCTTCACTTCTGAGTTCCTAAGACTGTAGATCAGGGGGTTGAGCATGGGATTGAAAAGACTGTGAAACAGCAGGAGATATTTCTTCTGCTCCTTGGGGTTCCCATCCTTGGGCCCAACATACATGATCATGGCTGTGCTGTAAAAGAGTCCAACCACACAGAGGTGGGAGGAGCAGGTGGAGAAGGCTTTTCTTTGACCTTCCCCTGGCTGGATCCTAAGGATGGCACAGAAGATGCACATATATGAAACTATAATAGAGGACAAGGGTCCCACCAGCACAGAAATTGCTCCAGCTAAGACCATCTTTTCATTGATGAAGATATCTGCACAGGAAAGCTTGAGCACAGCCATGATTTCACAAAAAAAATGGTTGATCTTCTGGGGCTTACAAAAGGGTAAAGGTAGAAGTAACACTAGATGAATCAAGGCTAGAAAGACTCCTATGGCCCAGGAAGTCACTGCTAGGGAGATGCACACTCTCCAGTTCATGACGACAGTGTAATGCAGAGGGCGGCAAATGGCCACATACCGGTCATAGGACATCACCACCAGGAGAAGACATTCTGTGATGGCGAATGTCAGGTAGAGAAAGGTCTGCATCATGCAGCCAGCAAAGGAGATGGACTTGGCTGGATCCAGGAGGTTCACCAGCATCTGGGGCACCGTGTTGCAGGCATAGGCGATGTCGACGATGGCCAGGTGTGAGAGGAAGAAGTACATGGGGGTGTGCAGTCTGGAGTCCAGGGAGATGAGCCCCAGGATGACCCCGTTCCCCAGCAGGGTGAGGACATAGAACAGGGAGAAGAGTCCAAAGAGAAATACCTGAATCCTAGGGCCAGCTGGAAACCCCAGGAGCAGGAATTCTGTGACGGTTGTTACATTGTCGCCCATAAGGCTATGACAGAGAAAAACAAGTTTATGTTCACAGTTTTAAAAAAGCGTTTAAAAACTGATTTATTTTAACTTATTTGATATCCTTTTTGTGGGGCAGAAAAGTATTCAGAGACAGCTGCAATGCACTTTTGTGTCTTTAAATGAATGTTTAAAGACCTTATTTGGTAACTCTAAAATGAAATTTATCAATATATACATATATACACACACATGCACACATATGTTTTGCCTTTTTTGGTGTTAATATTTTTTACAGAGGCCAAAATTTCAAAATAATTATGTTACTGCATGTTAATCTAATACACAATTTTTGTTAGATTTGGTAAACTATCCAATATTCCTTAAATTCTGCTTTTCATTTCTTATATTATGCAGACTTATTATCTCTTATTTTTGCAGAAAAATGAATGCTAGCTGAAACAACTGCCAAAGTCTTAAAACTGCATTAAGTGTAACCTTAAGTTAGAAGACTTTATTTAGGGCAGAGTATACTAGGTTAGCTAGACCACTAGCCAAATACACCACTACCCATTTACCTCTTACTTGCCTGTCTAAACACACTTTTCACTTCTGCACCGTTAGTCTACAACAAATATTTTACAAAATCTTCTCTTATTCAAGTGTAGAGACTTATTTCAGCCTAAAATCTTATATTTGTCATTTAGTTTTTAACAATTATTATCTAGGTGAGGATTTATGTGAATGA
This sequence comes from Perodicticus potto, assembly GCA_963574655.1. NCBI lineage: Eukaryota > Metazoa > Chordata > Mammalia > Primates > Lorisidae > Perodicticus > Perodicticus potto. Next base: position 17,605 of record CAUYRH010050129.1, read on the forward strand.
CTGAGTAGATTTGCAGTGTCATTCCCTAACCATGAAAACAGGTTGATAAGTTTTGTTGCAATTTGGCTTAATGTTGGTAAACACTCTAGAATTCACAGTTCTCAGCACTGCCTCTACAGATGACTGGCAACAGCTAGTTGGTTCTAAGAGAAGAGCTGCAGATAGGATCTCTGAATTGTCTGGGAGATTGAACTAAATCATCTTTGATTCCTCAACAAAATGTAAACGCCCGCACAATATTGCTCTTTAGTGATCAAAACTCTGAACTCCTGCTCATTGCTGTAACCCTGGGTGGCCTCATAAGAGATGAGTGATTAGTACACAATCATTTGCATACTTATTTATTTGACTTACCTCTGTATGTGGCACTTTACATTTGTTATCTTAAAAGAAAGGGCTGTCTTTTCTTGTGAATATTAAATGTTTACACAGAGTCATTTTCACACACATATCTCTTCATCTTAAAAAATAGCTATCAGTCAAAATAACCATTAACATATGAATTATATTAATGTATTGATTCTACCATATTTATGACCAATAATATTTTTTACGAAGATCATGATATTATCTAAACTCTTGGTGAGCAAAATTTGAGCATAAAAATAATAAAAATGTACTTTTGCATGGTAGTAATTGTGAAAGTCAAAGCTACCAAGCAGTAGAAATGAGGTTAGATAGTCTTTGACCATAACTCACAAAGGCCATTAGGAAACCTGAGGGTTAAGAGATTGCTGTTGTGTGAGGACCTGGAAAATCTTCCTGCTGGAAAGGCAAACAATTCCTGCAGGGCAGCTGAATGTGCTGAGGGCAGGGGAAGCCTTGCTGCTTGCCTGAGAACTGCCAAGGAAGGATCTCGGCTCTTCATGTTGTCTTTGAGCAGGGAAGGTTTTATTCATTCATCACCTCCACAGGACACCCTCCCAATTGTCATGAGAGCTTCCTGTAATGCATGAGAAAATAGGTCTCACTTGCACCACTTGGGATTCTATAGAGACATGAAGAGCCCAACCATTGCTATTCTTCCAGGAGGCACAGGAGTGAGCTTGTGTCTGAGCAGCCACAGAGATTGTGAGATGGAGGTTAAGGCAAGCATAGGAAACCCCTCCATAACTAATAGGGTTCACCTATGTGAAGTCACACCCTAGGACCATATGAGTGTTATAGCTACCCAAATATATGAATTTGTTAGAGTGTCATGAATTTCGATGTTCCAATCCCCAGACACTTGCAAGATGCAAGATCCAACCCTGTGTTAGTGTGACAGTAAAGTAAAATCTGAACATTAATCTCTGTAGTCATATTTCTTTTAGTGTAATCTGATATCCCAACTACCCTGGAACTAGTAGAAGCATAAACTTCAATTTCAAGGTCTTAATCATTAGAGCATTTTAATTGTTCTTAATTATTTTTATTTTTAATTGTTGTAGGTACATAATAGTTAAATATCTTTATGGGGTACATGTAATGTTTCGATACAGGATGTACAATGTGAATTAATCAAATCAGGGTAGTTGGGGTATCCTCACTTTATCCCCTCTCACTGCTACCCTTCCAAACCTCTGGCAACTGTCTTACTACTCTCTTTTCCCATGAGGTCAGTTGTTTTTTGTATTACCTCCTGCAAGTGAGTGAAAACATGTGAGATTTGTCTTTCTGTGCTTGGCTCATTTCATTTAACATAATGGTCTCCAGTTCCATCCATGTTTTTGCCAATGGCAGGATTCATTCTTTTTTGTGGCTGTATAGTATTCCATTGTGTACATGTACCACCATTTCTTATCTATTCATCTGCAAATGGCCAATTAGGTTGATTCCAAATCTTGGCTATCATGACTAATGCTGCAAAAAATGTGAGAGTGCAGAGATATTTTCAATATGCCAAATTCCCTTTCTTTGGATATATACTAAGCAGTGGGGTTGCTGACTCATTTGGTAGGTCTATTTTTAGTTTCTTGAAGATCCTTATGAATGATTGGTACTGTTCTCCATAGTGGTTGCATTAATTTACTTTCCTACTAACAGTGTACAAGGATTCTTCTTTGTGCACATCCTTGTCAGTATTTGTTATTGCTGATCTTTTGGATAAAAGCCACTTTAACCGGGGTGAGATAAGTCTCTGTAGTTTTGATTTACGTTTCTCTGATGACTAATGATGTTAAGCATTTTTTCATATACCTATTGGCCAATTTGTCTTCTTTCAAGAAATGTTTATTCAGATCTTTGATTTTTTTCCCTATTGAGTTGCTGGAAATGCTTTTATGTTCTAGTTATTAATACCTTATCAAGCAGATAGTTTGTAAATACTTTCTCCCATTCCCTTTTTTGATTGTTTCCTTTGATGTGCAAAAGCTTTTTAGCTTGATGTGATCTCATTTGTCCAATTTTGCTTTGGTTGCCTGTGCTTTGGCAGTGTTGCTCAAGAAATCATTGTCCAGACCAATGTCCTGAAGCATTTCCCCCAATGTTTTCTTTTAGTAGTTTCACAGTTTCAGGTCTTAGATTTAAGTATTTGATTTGATTTGATTTTTGTATATGGTGAAAGATAGGGTCTGGTTTCATTCTTCAGTATATGGATATCCAATATTCCCAGCACCATTTATTGCAGAGATTGTCCTTACCTCATTGTACATTCTTGACACCTTTATTGAAAAATAAGTTCACTATAGATGTGTGTATTTATTTCTGGATTCTCTATTCTGTTGCATTTATCTATGCGTCTGATTTTAATGCCAGTATGTTTTGATTATTATAGCTCTGTAGTATAATTTGAAGTTAGGTGATGTGATTCCTCTAGTTTTTTTTGTTTTTGTTGAGTATAATTTGGGCTATTCTGGGTCTTTATGATTCCATACAAATTTTAGAATTTTTTTTCTATTTCTGTGAAGACTATCATTAGTATTTTGATGGAATTTACATCGAATCTGTAGATTGCTTTGGTTAGTGTGATATAAGCATAAAATCCAATATATAAGTATAAAATATCTTTCCATTTTTTTGTGTCCTTAACTATTTCTTTCTATAATGTTTTACACTTTTCATTATAGAGATGCTTCACTTATTTGATTGAGTTTATATCTAGGTTTTTAAAATTTGTGCCTATTGTAAATGATATTACTCTCTTGTTTTATCTTCTAGATTGTTTACTATTGGTAAAGAAATGCTACTGATGTTTGTGTATTGATTTTGTATCCTGCAACGTTAATGAATTTAGCAGTTCTATTAGTTTTTTTTGTGTGTGTGTGTCAAATCTTTATGTTTCTCTACATATAAGGTCATATCATCTGAAAACAAGGATAATTTGACTTCTGTCTTTCCAATATGGATGTCCTTTATTTGTTTCTCTTGTCTGATTGCTCTAGTTAGAAATTCCAGTACTGTGGTGAATAACAGTGTTGAAAGTGGGAATCATTGTTTTGTTTCAGATCTTAGAGGAAAGGCTTTCAGTTTTACCCCATTCAGTGTGATAATAGCTGTGGGTCTGCCATGAGTGGATTTTCTCATGTCGAGGTAAATTCCTTCTATAAATAATTTTTGAAAGTTTTTATCATGAAGGGTGTTGAATTTTAACAAATGCTTTTTCAGAATCAATTGAAATGATCATATGGTTTTTGCAATTCATTCTGTTCATAAGATGAATCCCATTAACTAATTTGCATATGTTGAACGATCCTTGTATCCATAGGTTGAATCCCACTTAATCCTGATGAATAATCTTTTTAAGGTGCTGTTAAGTTTTATTTGCTAGTATTTCATTGAGGATTTTTGCATCTCTATTCATCAGAGATATTGACCTATCAAATTCTTTTTTGTTGTTGTTGTGCCTTTGTCTGGTTTTGTTAATCAGGGTGATAGAGGACTCATAGGATGAGTTGAAGAGCTTCTCCTCATCTTAGATTTTTTTGGAATAGTTGAAGTAGGATTGGTATTTTTTCCTCTTTGAATATTTGGTAGAATTCAGCTGTGAAGCTGTCAGGTTCTGGGCCTCTCTTAGATGGAAGACTTTTTATTACTGCTCTAGCTCAGAAGTTGTTATGAATTTCTTCACGTTTTGGGTATTTTTCAGATTCAATCTTGGTTGGTTGTAATGTGTCTAGGAATTTATCCATTTCTTCTTTGTTTTCCATCATATTGTCATATCTTCTCTCATAGTCATCGCTAACAATCCTTTGGATTTCTGCAGTGTCAGTTGCAGTGTCTTCTTTTTTTAATCTCTGATTTTATTTATTTGAATGTGGGTCTTATCTCCTTTTTTTCTTAGTCTGGCTAAAGGGGTTTTAATTTTGCTTATCTTTTCACAAACTCAACTCTTTGTTTCATTTAACTTCTGTATTTTTATTTCAATTTATTTCTGCTCTGATCTTTATTATTTCTTTTCTTCCACTAATTTTGGGTTTCATTTGCTCCTGTAGTTTTAGTTCTTTGAGATACATCAAGTTGTTTGTTTGAAGCTTTTCTATTTTTTTGATATAGGCATTTATTGCTATAAACTTTTTTGTATCTCATAGGTTTTGATATATTGTGTTTTCATTTTCATTTGTTTTGTGAAATTTAAATAATTTTTTTCTTTGTGTCTTCACTGATGTATTGCTGATTCAGGAGCATCTTGTTTAATTTTCATATGTCTGTATATTCTCCAATGTTCCCCTCGTTGTTGACTTCTAGTTTTATTCCATTTTGGTCAGAGAAATTATTTGATATGATTTTAAGTTTTTGAGACTTACTTTGTGTCCTAACCTATCACCTATACTTGAGAATGTTCCTAGCATGAGGAGAAGAATGTGAATTCTACAGCTTTTGGATAAAATCTTCTATAAATATCTTTTAGGTCTATTTGGCTTATGGTGTAGATTAAGTTGAATGTTTCATTGTTGATTTTCCATATGAATAATCTGTCCAATGCTGAAAATAGCATGTTGAAATATTATTGTTTTCAGGTCTATCTTTACTTTCTGATAATATTTGCTTTATAAATCTGGATGCTCCAGTTGTATACATATGTGTTAAGAATTGTTATATCCTTTTGCTGAATCGTCCTCATTATCATTATGTGATGACTTTAGAGTTTTTGATTTGAATTTTATTTTATCTGATAGGGGTATAGCTACTCTTGTTCTTTCATGGTTTCTGTTTGCATGGAATAACTTTTCTATCTCTTTATTTTCAGTCTATGTGTATCTTTATAGGTGAAGTGTGTTTCTTGCAGGAAGGATATAATTGGCTCTTGCTTTTTATCCATTCAGCCACTCTGTGTCTTTTGATTGGATTATTGGATTAGTCTACTCACATTTAATAGTATTATTGATAGGTAAAGACTTAGTACTGCTTTGTTGTTATTTGATTTCTGGTTGTTTTGTGGTCCACTCTTCTTTCCTTCCTTCCTTCCTTCCTTCCTTCCTCTCTTCCCCTGTTAAAAGTTATTTTTCCTGGTAACATGTTTTAATATTTATTTAATTATTTATTTTTGGGGAGACAGAGTCTCAAGCTTTCACCCTGGGTAGAGTGCCGTGGTGTCACAACTCACAGCAACCTCAAACTCTTGGGCTCAAGCGATTTTCTTGCTTCAGCCTTCCAAGTAGCTGGGACTATAGGCATCCACCACAATGCTGGCCTATTTTTAAGTTGAAGTTGTCATTGTTGTTTTAGCTGGCCTGAGCCAGGTTCAAACCCACCAGCCTCAGTACATGTGGCCAGCGCCCTACTCACTGAGCTACGGGCACCACCCATAATTTCTTTCTTTTTATTTTTTATGTATCTTTTGTATGTTTTTTGATTTATGTTTACATGAAACTTACAAAAAACACTTTGTAACCAAGTATTTTAAACACATTAAAGTCTGCTTACCAACCAACAAACACTATCAAAGAGGAATCTAACAGAAATTCTGCCCTTTAACTCCATTCCCCCACTTTTTATCGGTTCTATCCATATCTTTTTATACTATCTATCATTCAAAAGTTGTTATTTTTAACAACTTCAAAAGGTATTTGTGTGTATCTTTTAGTCTTATACACAAAATATAAGAGGTTTTTGCATGGTGATTGCAATCTGGGAGTATTCTGTATTTGTGTCCTATTGCCAGTGAGTTGTATACTTTCACATTATTTTTATCATTCATTAATGTCCTTTTCTATAATATTGAACAATTACTTTAGCATTTCTTGTAGGACAGGATTCACAAGCAAGCAAAGGGTGGAGATTAGTTAAGAAAAGAACCAAGACCATTAAAATTTAAAACAGAAAAGCAGTAATTAAACCAACGAAACAAAGAGCTGATTCTTTTAAAAGATCAATGATGTGCACTGACCTCTGGCACAAATTACAAAGAGAAGACACAAATTTAAGATATCATAATGAAACAAAGGATATCACTACAGACATTGCTGCACATAACATGCTTTTATGAGCCCTTGGTAATAAAAGGATGTTACAAACTAGTCTATACATACAAATTTAACAATTTAGAGAAGGTGGACCACTTCCTAAGAACACTCAAGCTAGCTTGACTCACCTAATATGAATAACACTATGAATATTAAATAAATTGAATTCATAATTTAAAAAAGTTATGAAAAGTAATCTTCAGGTTTAGATTGTTTCACTGGAGAATTATACCACATTAAGAAAAATTAACATCAATTAGTCTTCCCTAGAAAATAGAAGAAGGGGGAGAATTTTATAATCAATTTTATGAAGCTATTATTAGTCTGATGCCAGAGCCAGGAAAATAGAACATTAGAAAAAGCAGAAAATAAAGACCACTATCCTCATGGATATAAAAGTAAAAATCCTTAGTAAATATTCAAAAATAGACTTCCACAATATGTAAAAGTAATTCTCCACCATGAGCATGAGGGTTTATTCCAGAAATCCAAGGCTGGATAAATATCCAAAACTCAGTCAAAATAATCCACCATTGTAAGAAGGAAAAGAACAACAATTACATTATCATATCAATTGAAGCATAAAAGCATTTGACAAAGCTTAATAACTATTCATAATAAAAGGTCTCTGAAGTGTAGGAATAGAAGGAAATTTTGTTTGCTTGATAAAAAGCATCTTCAAAATGTTAACAGTCATGCATCACTCCTTGACATAGATAAATCATAAGAAATGTGTCATTAGGCACATTTGCCACCATGAAAACATAATAGGGTGCATTTGCCCAGACCTAGGTGCACAGCCCAGTATGCACGTTGGCTGTATAGTATAGCCTGCAGGTCCTCAGCCACAGACCTGTGCAGCATGTTACTGTTTTGCCTCCTGTAGGCAAACATTACACAATGGTAAATATTTGTATATCTGAATAGATCTAAACAGAGACAAGGGACAATAAAAATATGGTTTCAAAGATAAATAATGGTACACTTGTACAGGGCGCTTACCACGAATGGAGCTTTCCGCAATTGTTCTGAGTAAGTCAGTGAGTGAGTGGTAAGTAAATGTGAATATTACTGGAATATTCTGTATGATGCTGTAGACCTTAAAAACTCTCTACATTTAAGCTACATAAAATTTATTTTAAAAATGTCTTTCTTCAACAATAAATCTACCTGAGATTATTATAACTTTTTAAAATAAACTTTTAAATTTTTTAACTCTTTGATTCATTTATAATAACACTTAGCTTAAAAAACACACTGTTCAGCCGTACAAGAATATTTTCATTCTTAATGTCCTTACCCTATAACTATAGCTTTTTCCCCCTTTGGTTGCTTTTTATAGCTTAGCGGTTTCTCTAGATATTGCCTTATATACAACATTATCACAGCCAATTGATGTCAACTTTATAACAGTTTGAGTAAAGTATAGGAAACTTACACCATTTTATGCCTCTTTAACCCTCTCAGATTTAGAGTTTAATTGCCTTATGTACATTTAGAATTACCCTAGACATGCTACAGTTGTTTGGATCATCAAACTTAATTTAAAAAAAAATAGAATCTATTACCTATTAAAGTGAGCCTTCTAGAGCTGCCCCCAAAAGAAATCTGTCAAATAACCCATTTTGGCATTTATTTTTCCCTTACTGTTTTCATGTCAACCATAGATACACTGATGTCCTGTTCATTAACTCCAATATCTGGCTGATCTGTGAATGTTTCTAACAACCCATGTATTTCTTAATTACCAGTTTCTACTGTTTTTTGTATATCTACTAATATTTTTTAGAAAGTATGCTGAAATTATAGATAACATAATATAGAGATATCCAGAATTTTGCATTATTTTCCCCCGGAGAACAATTAAATTACTTGGAGATCACCTTGGTCCTCTCAAGGCCTAGTTTTAACCTGTGTTATTGTAATGATCTTTCATTTTATTCTTTATTCTTTGGACCCAGGCCTGACATCTAGGGCACTGTGCATCTCCTAAGACATTGAATTTCTAGAGTCCTGAGTTTCCAAGTTGTTTACTAATATCTCCCCACTCTGACTGAATGTAAACTCCAATATCCTCCCAGGAATTTGTTAGCCCCACATCTTCTGTTTGCTCTCAGTCTCCCAGAGGCTGCTCTCTACTAGATCTCTCCTTTTCTTAACTGACCTTCACATACCTTAAAGAGGTATAAAATGACCCAAATGGCACTTTCATGCATATTTCCAGGGCTCTTTCTCTATAGCTCTCTCTCTTATGATTTATCAGCCCCTAATTCCCAATAAAATTAGCATCCTTGAACTCCGATCACCATTTCCTCTGGTCACCAAGACCACTAATCCCATATTCTGAGACCATATTCTGAGACCACAGTTCCCATATTCCTGTACTGAATCCAGGCAGATTCCATCCTGGGAAATTGTGAGTAAATGTGGTATTTGCCTCATGTGCTTCACTCCACTTAAAGATCTCGTACTTGACTTGGAATGAGAAAGTTCTTGTCTGACAAGACAATTTTGTGCAGATTGTGTGGTTTTTTTATGGTGGGAGTGTGAGTGAGATACATGCTACATTGGTGTAACTAAGATACATACTAACTTATGTTTAATATAAAGCTGTACAATCTTTTTACACTTAAATTTAGTAGTTAAATGAGGACAATTAATGACCTAGTACACAGTAGGGGGTGGGGAAAGGAAAGAGCTGAGAGAGAGAAGGAGGGGGGAGATGGGAAGTCACAGTGTGTGGCACACCTTTTGAGGGCAGGACACAAATATAAGAGGGTCTTATCTAACAAATGAAATCATTGTAACCTGAATTTTGTACCCTCAATGAATCCCCAAGGATAAAAAAAAATAGTAGTTAAAATATTACTGAAAATTTTTTAAAAATTTGATTTCATGATATATGAGGCTCTGTCAGGAATATAAAGTATGTTTTAAAAGTATTGGTCCTTTTCCATGCTATTGTGTGATGGAAGCCCCTCTCCTGTGTGCAACTATTAGTGTGGTTTGAGAAGCTAAGTTTCTAGTATGTTACTATTTTCTATTATACATGGAGGCTCCTCAAATTACATTGGGGTTGTGTCCCAACAACCCCATAGTAAATTGAAAATATCATAAGTTGAAGATACTTTTAATCTACTCAACCTACTGAATACCATAGCTCAACCCAGCCTGCCTTAAGTATACTAACAACACTTGTACCAGCTTATATTTGGGCAAAATCATCCAAACTCTTGCTAGTCATCATTATCCACTAGGATTCCTACTTATCTTCCTCTGAATGTGACATTTATCTCAGGAGAGAATAATTTATCTCTCTGTGTCTGTAAGGATCTTCGGATTACAGATTACAGTTTATATGACTCTAATCTTGACAATTTCTTCAATATGTTTCTGCTGTCAAGAAGTTCTGAAACTGATGATCAAGTGTTGCTCCATTGGGTAGCAAATAGAAGAAGCCATTGGAATTAGTTTTCATTTAACCCAACACATTTAAATCTATATAAGGCTGACATGTTAATATTTCAGAAATGCAAATGATAGTAGTTCCTTCAAATATACTTTATTAGTGAAAAGCAGAGCCAGCACATTAGGTGATCTGATGGCAGAGATAGAGGAACCACAGGCCATAAAAAAAGTGTGAAACTGTAGCACATCATCTTCCTAAGATTACTTCATAATGATAACCAGAGGAGATAATGCTTTAAAAATAATTTATACTTTTTTTTATATTTCCTGATTCATTCTCTAGCAATATTCGGCCCTTAGGTAAGTCTCTCATCCAATTCAATACACATAGAAGTTTTCTACCCTTAATAGTCCATGTGCCAGAATTATACCTATATTAATGCTTAACTTATGTTCTTCTATTTTAAGGACTGTATAATTCCAGTGGACATATAAAACTTACATGCATTACCTTGTTGAGAAGAAATATTAATATAAAGCAATGATTAAGTGCTAAAATGATGAGTAAAAATTAGACATGGGATATAAATTTCATAGACAGGAAAATCAGTGTAAGAAGAATGGAGGAGCACACTAGAATTAGATAAGGAAAGAGGAATGAAATTTAGCTGGAAAGTTTTTTTCACTCCCCCCCTCCCCATTTCCCTAACATAGATGTGGTAACAACATTGCCTGAATGTTTATCTTCTTTTGACAATTTCTCAATTTTCTGTGTTCTTCTCATTTATGACTCCTTAATTTCTATCAGGGATTTTTATTTTTTCATTTGTGGGTTGCCAAAATAGCCTGGTAAATTCTGAATTAGGTATCTTACCAGTTTTAGTGTTACATTTGTCTACTGCCAATAGCATAATTTCTATTATGTGATGCTTTTTACTGAAAATACCCAGATCCTCCTGACTAGTTATACATCATAAAGCTCATGTAAACCTCAAACAATCTTAAACATGTATATTACATTTCTTTTTCACAAATGAAGACTGTAGAAAAATTATTGTTTTGTTTAAAATTATGAAGGGCACAAAATAAAGACAGCTGAAGAATTCATGTCATATAGTATCATATCATATCATGTCATATCATATCAAAAGTTCATATCATATAAACTATTTTAAAGAATGATACATAGGAATTTAATGTAAAAAGGAACAAAGTAGTATTACATGTGGAAATTGGTGCAAACTGGATAAATAATATGTTTATAATTTTGGCCTAAAGAAAAAAGTTTCTGAGAGAGAAGAATGAGACAAAATCAGATTAAAGACATTGGACAAAATTATTGGCCTAATGCTTTTAACTATGTTGCTAATCTACCAATAGTTAATTTCCTAAGGTCAACACAAAAAAGATTATAGAGGAAAGAAAAAATGGAAGAGGAAGAGTGGGGAAGAACTGCTGGAAGGGAAAAGTTGTTTTTTTTTTTTTTTTGTAGAGACAGAGTCTCACTTTATTGCCTTTGGTGGAGTGCCGTGGTGTCACACAGCTCACAACAACCTCCAACTCCTGGGCGTAGGCGATTCTCTTGCCTCAACCTCCCGAGTAGCTGAGAGTACAGGCGCCCGCCACAACACCCGGATATTTTTTTGTTTCGTTTGTGGTTTGGCTGAGGCCAGGTTTGAACCAGCCATCTTCGTTATATGGGGCTGGCTCCCTACTCGATAAGCCACAGGTGCTGCCCAGGAAATGTTGTTTTTACCTGGTATATATCCAGGGCTATAGTAGGCAGACTGTCAGGATATGCATGGCAAAATAAGAAAGTATCCTTTGGGAGGTGGGAGATCTGAGTTTTCTTCTTCTATACTTTTAGGATCATCCATACCTGCCCTAAGAAAATATGAAGTGTCATGATACTAGTTCAGATGTTCTTGAAAATAAATCAAAATATCCCAGAAACTCTATAGGAAGGAGCATCTGAGGGAATCAAGAAAGAACCCCTAATGGCTTCTGCAAAATCGTGGTGGTACAGTCTAAGCAGACCTCTACCCAATGTGGCTTCAGGAAAATTCCTGAACCGAAAAATAAACTGAGGCATGGGAAGTGACAAATTGCAGTTTTCTGGTTCATGGACTTTGACACTGAGAGCTCATCTTCCTTTTCCTTTGTAAGCACTGCAGGTGTGAAATAAAACTAAAGTCTGGGCTTCAGCTTTTCCCCATAACATATTGTACAGTCATGTAACTAATAACCACACCAGATTGGAGCTTATAGACCAAAATGACCAGAAATATATAAAAAATTAAAAATAGTAATTGCTTTACAAAATCTGTGTAAACAAATACTTTAACCAACCACCATGAAATGAATATTAAAAAATGTGAACTAAAATATCGTATTTATTACTTCCATTTGATGAGGGAGTACTTCTGTGCATGTCAAATTTATGCTTTAATGAATCTGATGGTTCTAGTTCCTCTGGACATCACAGGCTGCTTGGTCACTCAGGGACCATGTTCAGGCACAGAGTTTCTACCAAGGCCCAGCACCAAGCCAGAAGCTGCATCTCCAAAGATAAGAGACGCAGATTTTACTCCAAGAAAGAGGTGTTTGTTTGCAGATGTTTGTAGATGTCAGTTCAGCAAATATATTCCACAGTTCCAAGGTTTCTGGATTTTTTACATTTCAATCTCTGTTAAGTTTCTTTGATAATTTTCTGATTTTCTTTTCTGTGTTATCCAGGAGATTACTGAGTTTTCTTAAAATTGCTATTTTGAATTCTTGGCCAGAGAGCTCATCAGTCACTGTCTCATTAGGGTCAGTCACTGGATTGTGGCTTTGTCCTTTAGGGGAGGTCATAGTTCTCTATTTGCTGTTGTTCCTTGTGGGTATACTATTTTTCTTCCCCCCCCCTTTTTTAAAGATATAAAAGTATAAGTTTATTTTATATTAAAGAGAGGGAAGAAAGGGCGGGGAAAATATGAGACGGTGAGAGAGAAGAGTCTGGTGGGTAAATAGCTATGGATTTGCACTGAAGGGTTGGGTATTTATTCCAGTTTTTTCTGTATGGCTTGTCTTAGCTTTTATTACTAGTTTTTGGTTAGCAAATCCTTATTACTAGGTTACTACCTCTTTTCCGCCTCTAGGTGGCACATTAAGCCCAGGTTCCTCTCAGATTTAGTAACAGGTTGGCCGCTGTCCGTCTGGACTCAGAGAGGTCCTAAAGGAATTATCCCAGCACTGGGGAAAGGATGGGTTGTGGTTTATGGCCAGGGGACCAGCAGAACAGACCTCCTGTGGCACAGCGCTGCTGCACGGCCACTCTGACTTGGCATCTCTTTGACTGAGTGACAGAGCAGACCTTCCAGGGCTGGGAATGGTAGTTCCCTCCCCGACACACACACACACACACACACACACACACACACACACACACACACACACACAAACACACCACCATCATTGTCTGGGCCAGTATTCATGAGTATTTCTCCCTTCAGGTAGTGATGATGTTTCCCATGGTTTAAGGCAAATACAGATCGTTTGCCAGAGGACCCAGGAAGATAGAGAAACTGGTGCTGCTTGGTGCTTGGGCGTTGGGGGTGGGGGTCCTCATTCCTTTTGGAAGCGGCCCTCCCCTCTTCTGCGGCCCTGGAAACTGTCTCATCTTCATAGTCGAGCTCTGGGTTGGGGATGGTGAAAATCACAATGCTGTATATTTGTTTTTGGTGTTCTGTGAGTTTGTGTTGAGGATGAGCCTGGTTAATTCTCCACTGCCGTTTTGGAACTGAAACCTGGGGATGGAGCTTTGAGCTAATCATTTTCTTTTTGTATCTTTTTTTTTTAAAAGGCATCTTTGGTTGTTTTAATTTGCAATTCTTTTTTTTATTAAATCATAATTGTGTACATTAGTGCAATCATGGGGCACAATGTGATGACTTCATATACAATATGAAATATTTTGGTCGAACTGTTAAACATAGCCTTCATGGCATTTTCTTAATCACTATATGAAGACATTGATATTCTACACTTAATAAGTTTCACTAGTACCCTTTTAAGATGCACCATAGGTGTGATCCCACCAATTGCTCTCCTTCTACCCATCCTCCCCCCTCCCCTCCCTTCCCTTTCCCCTTTCCCTGTATTCTTGTGCTATAATTGGGTTCCAGTGGTTTGGATCTGAGCCATTCTATTAATCTTATTTGCAGTCCAAACT
>CAUYRH010050131.1:0-49574 GCA_963574655.1 Perodicticus potto
AAGTAGCTGGGACTACAGGCGCCCGCCACAACGCCCGGCCATTTTTTGGTTGCAGCCGTCATTGTTGTTTGGCGGGCCCGGGCTGGATTCGAACCGCCAGCTCAGGTGTATGTGGCTGGCGCCCTAGCCCGCTGAGCCACAGGCGCCGAGCCAACTGTATTATCTTCTTAACCCTAAAACTAGGGTTTTTAAAACTTTCCTTGTGAGCTGTATTATGTGTACTACTTTTGAGGGTAGTTGCTTTTTTCCGAAATATTATTTTCCCCAGGTTACAGTAAATCTTTGACTCTGCTATGTTTGAATCAAATAATTGGTACTGAAATATAAAGCATTTCTACTTGGGAGGCTGAGGCAAGAGTCACTTAAGCCCAAGATTTGGAGGTTGCTGTGAGCTGTGATGCCACAGCACTGTACTTAGGGTGACAGCTTGAGACTCTGTCTCAAAAAAAAAAGAAAAAGAAATATAAAGCATTTCTTGGACATCATCAAGGCATCCACTGCTCAAAGTGCTAAAGTCATTATTTCAAGAGGAAAATATTAATTCAATTATTAATTATGCAAACAATTGTTGGTATTTCCTCTTTCCAGATTTCTTTCATTGGGAACTACAAAAATATGTATTAGACATTGTCTTTTCTATATACTTCCATGTAATTTCATGTCAAAATATGTTGTACTTTTCAGCATTTATTTCGGAACATCCTGATAAACATTGAGCAATTAAAATTCACTATAATTCAAAGATTACCTACTATTTAATATCTTACAGAACATCCCTCTTTCTCAAGTAAATGGGAGAAGTAGACATTAAATGTACACCTTCTGAAAATAGCTACGTTAAAAGAGCACTAAACTTTGGAAGTGCTCATGAAACCCTATCTCAGGAAAAAAACCCAGGAAGATGCACATTTTATACACAATAGCCCATTTCAGTGATATTCTTCTGAGATACAGTAGAAGAAATGGAACTTGATCACATTTTATAGAAAGATGCAGAGAAAGTATTTTTTCCAAGACCCTACAGAGCTAAAACTGAGGGGCCAAGTCTCACTTTTGTCCCCCAGGATTTTAGCCCTCCTGACACCCTCAAGTTCACACTAATTCAAGGGATTTTTTTTTTTTTTGGAGGCAGAGTTTACTTTGTTGCCCTCAGTAGGGTGCTGTGGCATTATTATAGCTCACAGCAATCTCAAACTCTGGGCTCTAGTGCTTGTCTTGCCCCAGTCTTTCTATTTTTAGTAAAGAAGGGGTCTCACTGTTGCTTAGGCTGGTTTCGAAGTCCTAAGCTCAAGCAATCCACCTGCCTCGGCCTCCCAGAGTGCTAGGATTACAGGCATGAGCTGCTGCCAAGGATGTTTTTTTTAAACAGGGAACCTCTGTACTAGATTTTATCAGAGAATAAAGAATTAGAGCTAGTAGATGAAAAAGATTTCATTCAGAGAGTTTTAATGACTAGAAAGCAGTGCCCCATTCTTCAAGAAGAGCGCAGAGCTGAAGTAGAAGCAGGAAAGCCCAGGGTGTCAGAAGGAGGTGCCATCACTAAACTAGTGGCCTATATGTAGTCCCCTCAACCCAGTGGACTGCTTAAGGCTCAGATTTCTAAATCTTAGCTGTCTTATTGGTTCTGTGCTATAGGGTTAGCCATAATTGATAAGGTAAGCCATTCCAGTTAGGTGAGCCTCTATTTCTTTTGTATTTTGGATAATAGTGTGAGGAAGCAGACTAAAATATGTAAGGTTGGCTAATCGTCAGTTCCTAGTGTCCCTCTGTTCACACCTTGGATCAGCTACAAAGCTCTGCTACCACTATGGTAAGCTAAGATGATGATTTCCAGTTTGGCACCAACTGTAAAGGCTAACTTGATGGAAAAGATTTCCTCCTGAGGGAGAAGCTGCCATTTGCAGACAAGGTGTGTCAGCCAGAAGAAATGAAATATAACCATTTTCTGGTTTCTGTTGGCAGAAACTTTGCTTTGGGGGGGGGCATATAGAAGTGTTAAAATAGATTCATTAGAAGATGCACAGAACCAACTAAATGGAATAGATCAGGGGTGTCCAACCTTTTTTTTTCTCTACTGCACATTAGGAGAGTAAGAGTTGCCTTAGGCCACACATTAAATACACAAACACTTAATGAAAGCTGATGAGCAAAGAAAAAGGCCTGTGTTTACTTTTTGTGATATGCAGCACCACAGATAAGGAAAAAATTCTCACAAAGTCAGCATGCAGCCCACAGGCCCAGGTTGGACACCTGTGTAGAGAAAACTAACCTTTTTTAAGCAGCTGTCACTACCTGGACCTTTTATTCTCACAGTACTCCTGGAGGTGGTCCTGCCATATTTTCTTATCCAGTAAGATTCTTAAGGTTGATGTTGGTATTCATGACATTTAAGATGCCTTCCCCATTTAGAAGCAGGAAGGGCCTGGCTTTGCCACTCATCTCTCCCATTCCAGAGCTTTAGGAAGCTAAGGCCAAGAGTTTGAGAAGAAGGCAGGCCTTAGCCCTGGGATGGGTCGTACTTCTGGGAACTCCAAACACACTTTTTTATTGAAACTGTCATACTTAATGGTTAGGTTCCCAGGACAGTAGAAATGACAGCTGTAGTATCAAGCCACCATATATAACACCAACCGCTCCAACCTTGAGTTTTTGTAGGGTATTAAATCCCAGCAACAATGGCAAAAGGGATCTCGTCTTCTCTTGTATCCCATTTAAGCACTGGAGAGAAAATACAGGCGTGCAGAGATACATTTCCTTTCATGGCAACCCCACCTGGAACCTGCAGAGCTATGGGCAGGGGGACCTTGGCTGTGGCTGGCTTTGTGGCGGTAGAAAAGAGAAGAGGGGCAAGAGGGCAGAGATACTGTTTGGTGTTCTCACCCAGGGGAGCTGTTTTGGATGCTTGTTGGTGTGAGCTGCCTGTTGAGTGACATTTCCTTACTAAACTTTTTTTTTTGGCCAGGGCAGGGTTTGAACCCACCACCTCTGGTATATGGGGCCGGCGCCCTTTGAGCCACAGGCTATGAAACCTTGACTTTAACCCTACTTAGTTGTGTATTTGGTATTTAAAGTCAGGGTGAGGTTTAAATGGAATCCTCAAGTCTACTAAGTTTCTCAAACCAGTACTTACTTGGGGCTGGAGAGACTCAAGAATAGCTGGGATGCTAATGTACAGATTGTAAGGTTCTAATTAATCCTAGAATAGGTACCACTCTTTGACTTCCAATCAGAAAATGTGCTAAAATGTTTTAACACACTTTATGTCATTTAGTCCTCACCGCAAACCTATAAGGTAATTTAGCACCGCCATCTTAAAAATGATCAAAGTAAGATTTTTGAAAGGGTAAGTAATTCGCCCTGAGTCACACAGATCAGAAATGGCAGTTCTGAGCCAGGCATTTGGGGATACCAAGGTGGCTGGATTGCTTGATGGCAGGAACATAAAAGGTTAGGCTGGACAACATAGCAAGATTCCATCTCTCTCTCTCTCTCTTTTTTTTTTTAAGACAGAGCCTCAAACTGTTGCCCTGGATAGAGAGCTGTGGCATCACAGCTCACAGCAACCTCCAACTCTTGGGCTCAAGCGATTCTCCTGCCTCTGCCTCCCAAGTAGCTGGGACTACAGGCACCCACCACAATGCCTAACTATTTTTTGGTTGCAGCCGTCATTGTTGTTTGGCAGGCCTGGGCTGGATTTGAACCCGGCAGCTCAGGTGTATGTGGCTGGTGCCTTAGCCGCTTGAGCCACCGGTGCCGAGCCAAGATTCCATCTCTTAAAAAAAAAAAAAGACATGGTGGTAGATACGGTAGTCCCAGCTACTCGGGAGACTGAGGCAGGAGGACCACTTGAACCTGGGGGTTGGAGGCTTTAGTGAGCTGTGCATTCCAGTCTGGATGACAAAGCAAAAAACCCTGTGTCAGGAAAAAAAAAAAACACAGAAAAAAAATGATAGGACTGGGACCTCATTAATCTCATTAATTCAACTCAACAAATACTGTTGAGCAAGTCCTATGCCTCCTATGCCTCTAAAGTTACGTTAGACTCTGGGAATAAAGCAGTGAACTAAATGGATAAAGACACAAAAATCTTTGTCCTTATGGGGCTTCCATACCAGTGATAGGAGACAAACCATAAATAAAATAAGCCAAGTGCTTCAGATGGATTTATGTGCTTTGGGGAAAAATAAAGCTTGGGAAGAGGACAAAGAATGTCAACTGGAGGTACAGTTTAGTGGGACTGATGGTACAGCTGGAGAGTGACTAGGTGTTGACAGGTGGTACCTACAGTCTTGTTTCTCATAGCAAACCATTTTATTTTGTAACTCCAAATGTTTGTGTCCATGCCATTCTCATTAGTCACTGCAGACACTCCAGCTGGTGACTGGGGAAGTGTCCAGGGAAACTGATGAAGGGCTTGATCTTTTCTGTGCCCAGGTCAGGAGAGATGGGGACAGGAACCGAGGACAGCTCAGGGAAGGCTGGATCTGGGGCAGGAGCAGAGGGCGAGAGGTTCTCTTGTGTACCAGAAAAGGGGAAGTTTGGGCAGGGCTGGGAAGGAATGATGGTTTGAGGGGAGAGATGGGAAACCTGGGGAAAGGGAGCCTGAATTTAGGTGTGAACTGTGCCCTTGGGATCTGCCCAGGTCAAATTTTGACTCTCAGTCTCCACAGCATGCTGGCCTCAAAATTCAGTGACCTAGTTCATTTCCTTAAGAATGAGGCTGGCTTATGGTTACTGCCTTCATCTGTCCCTTACTCTGAGTCCACGCGTGGTTAGTGCTTGTTGAGTGCCTGCTGCAGCAAATCCTCACCCTTGTCTAGAAATTTCATTTAGAATTTTCTCTTTTCATTGGCACATTGCTCTCTCCCTTCTCTGAGATACACAGACACTTACAGTCAAAAGACAGCACTTGTGACCAGTTTATTCTGCTAATTATTTCTTTAACTTATTCCTGTCTCCCTAATGGATTAAGTTTTAGATTATGAAAGAATTCTTTTTTTTTTAAGACAGAATTCTTTTTTTTTCCACCATGCACTGGATAGAGTGCTGTGATGTCATCAGAATACACAACAACCTCAAACTCCTGGGGTCAAGAGATCCTCCTACCTCAGCCTTCCAAGTAGCTGGAACCACATGCCTGGCTAGTTTTTCTATTTTTAGTAGAGACAGGGTCTCATTCTTGCTCAAGCTGGTCTTGAACTCCTGAGCTCCTGGGATCCTCCTGCGTCAGCCTGCTTGAGTGCTGGGATTACAGGCATTGAGCCACCACACCTGCCCAAAAGAATTTTTAATTGTATGTCCTTTTGTAATGCTCTTTGAGGGCTACCTAAATCAGACCTCATTCCTACTCAATTGTGCTTTTGTTGAGGGCAGCAAAGTGGCACACTGGGGGTGGGGGACACACACACTATAGGCCCTTAGCTGGGAATAGGAAGACCAACTGCAGTGGATAGAATGACAGGGAAGTACAGTGGACATCTATGATCTCAGCCTGGTAAGGGACAAGGAACTGAGTGAAGTAGCTGGGGAAGTTAGAAGGTACAAGTGGCTGCACTTGGTATTGGGGGTATATGAGGACTAAGGGTGACTCCTAAGGGTCTGCTAAGCAGCAGGTGGATGGGCTGCCACTCCCAGAGAAGGGCAAGGAATGGAGTGGCTCTGAGGGAGCCAAGTTTAGTTTTGGAATCCCAAGTGGAGTGATGTCCAGGAGGCAGTTAGCTATCTCAGGCTAACAGTCTGGGAGGGGATATGAAAAGGAGACAGTGATTCGGGTTTTTGTTCCAATTGAAAGCATAAGGTAAGAAAATTGGGCTGTCAGTGTCTGAAGCCTGAGTAAAGACAGCGTGTCCCTTGAGTCAGCTATGCTACAGTCTGCAGAATCTGCCTGGCAACAGGATATTGAAGGGCAGTGTATCCCAGTAAAAACACAAATGAGCAGATTCAAAACTGGAGTTGGAGAGATGTTCAAACCCGGCCCTAGCCAAAAAAAAAAAAGAGAGAGAGGGAGAAATGTTTGGTTTTTTTCTGGGAAAGCCTCCCTTTCTACTTACTTGTCTTCATAACTATAAATGGATATATTAGTATAGAAGGTGACATGGGGATTTTTTAAGAAATCTGTTTTTGGTTCTTTAAGAGGAGACAAAACCCAAATGTGTGCTATACATACCAGACTGTCATGTAACATGAGATGTTTGAGCACACACTGTCCACACCAGGGGCTACAAATCTGGCCAGGCAAGTGATTGCAAGAGACGCAGAGAAGGAGACGAGAAGTTGAACCTCACCTCTCCAGGGCTTTTATTTGCAAGGGAGAAAGTGGTACATAAGAATTTGCAAATCTTTTTGAAGGGAAAAAACAATTACCTATGATGAGATGGCAACTTTCCAAGTCCATGATGACTCCTTGGCTCGTCCTCATACGCAACCAGCAGTTGTTGTCAGTTTGCAAACATAAGGAAATCACTGTTTAATACTGGTTCATCTGGGCTGGGCAAGGTGGCTCACACCTGTAATCCTAGCACTCTGGGAGGTCGAGGTGGGTGGAATGCCAGAGCTTATGGGTTCGAGACCAGCCTGAGCCAGAGCGAGACCCTGTCTCTAAAAATAGCCAGGTGGTGTGGCGGGCGCCTGTAGTCCCAGCTACTTGGGAGGCTGAGACAAGAAAATTGCTTAAACCCAGGAGTTTGAGGTTGCTGTGAACTGTGACGCCACAGCACTCTACCCAGGGTGACAAAGTGAGACTTTGTTTTAAAAAAAAATGGGTTCATCTTTGGCTTTTCCAGATCTGTCCCAATAAAGTGGTGGGTGCTTAGTGACACCTCTAGACGTGTAACACTGCCAGACCTTCACTAGGGTCAGCTTTTTTGGCTCAGGATACAAATGAGTGATGTAGCCTGACAACACACTTGGAAAACTTTTTTGGAATTATTTTATACTTAGGGTTTTTTAAAGCCGGTGTTTTGACCCATCACAAGCATATCAGGGTTGAGGTGTATGCATTGCAATGATGGTGAGGGGAGAGTTCCCATTTGTTTAAAATACCAGGACATTTGCTGCTTCTTCATGGGGGAGTGGAGTAGGTAGAGGATCTCACTTTCGCGTTTCAGATTCTCAAAATATTAGTTTATAATTCCCCAGGTACGCTTTTTATAGGACTTAGACTTCCTGAGTCCAACTGTGTTTTTCTTTTGAGCACATGGAGCATTTTCTTAGGCATGGGGCAACACTGCCACTGGAAAATGGTGCTGAGGACTGCTGTAGAATGTTTTGATTTGGGAAAGTCAGCTTGGGAACACTGATTACAAGTTCAGGAGGAACTTTTTTTTTTTTGCTGGTGTTAATATTTATTTATTAAATCATAGCTGTGTACATTAATGCAATCATGGAGTACAATGTGCTGGTTTTATATACAATTTGAAATATTTTCATCAAACTGGTTAACATAGCCTTCATGGCATTGTCTTAGTTATTGTGTTAAGACATTTATATTCTACACCTAGTAAATTTCACATGTACCCTTATAAGATGCACCGTAGGTGTGGTCCCACCAATTACCTACCCTTCCTCCACCCATCTTCTCCCCTACTCTCCCCAACTCTCCCCACACTATTCCCTTTCCCCATATTCTTGGGCTGTAATTCATATGAAAGCTATAACTTGGTTTCATAGTAGGGCTGAGTGCACTGGATACTTTTTCTTCCATTCTTGAGATACTTTGCTAAGAAGAATATGTTCCAGCTCTATCCATGTAAACATGAAAGAGGTAAAATCTCCATCTTTTTTTAAGGCTGCATAATATTCCATGGTACAAGAGAAACTTTTTTAAGTATAAATGTTACATGCTACATGAAAACCTGAATGGTTTACTTGGGAAAGTCACCTGAATGGCAGAGTGTGGTGGGCTCCTGTGGAAACCCCACGGTGGCATGTTCTGCACCTTGGCCACCTGCCCCTGGCCGGCAGCTGAGTGGAACATGAAGTGGTGGTATTGAGTGGATGATCAGTGTGGGGTGGCCATCACCATGCTCATGCTGTCTGGCTTCTCAGTCTGATGTCTGATCCTTCTGTGTCACTGTCATGTCTGTAGCTCCTTGGCAAGCTCAATGTGGCTTCTGCAAGTCTGCTTAGAGCTCATTTTTCCTGTATGTTTATTTTATGGCCTTGCCATTTTGAGTTTGTCACTTGCCAAGCCAAATACAGATCTGAAAATGAAAAGAAAGGACGTGTACCTTGAAGTCTTGTATGTTTGCTCGGTGTCACATGGCTCTAGTTGTTTGATTTTACCATAGTATCCCACTTAAATCTGTGATTGGGATGAGTTTCAGAGTTACACTGATAGTAAATGGTCACATCCTGTGTCGGGTTATGATGCTTTAAATAAACAATAATTATGTAGCATTTGCATAATGCCACAATGTAATACAGCTACATTGTTACATTCAGTCATTTGAAGAATTAGCAAAGAATAAGACCCAGTATCTTGAGAGAAATTCTGGTTGTGAGGCTCAGCGCCTGTGGCTCAATGGGCTAAGGCGCCAGCCACATACACCTGAGCTGGAGGGTTCAAATCCAGCCCGGGCCTGCCAAACAACAATGAGGCTGCAACCAAAACATGGCCGGGCCTTGTGGCGGGCGCCTGTAGTCCCAGCTACTTGGGAGGCGGAGGCAGGAGACTCACTTGAGCCCAGGAATTAGAGGTTGCTGTGAGCTGTGAGGCCACAGCACTCTATCCAGGGTGACAGCATGAGGCTGTGTCTCAAAAAAACAAAAACAAAACAAATTCTGGTTGTGCAGTTGTCTCTGCTGTGAGTCTTAGGTGTAATTTCTCTCCTTATGTATGGCTTTCTTCTCACTCTGAGGTAGTGTGCTCATCATTCATTCACTGTGCATTTAGGTCTGGTTTCAGAATCAATGTCCTTTCTGCCACATTCATTAAAATTAAAAAAAAAATTCACTTTTATTACCTGCAAGCATCCAACTAAAATTACCAATGAGGAGAATATTCATGACATTCTGCCTCTCTGTGATCTGATTAAAGTTAAAGCGTTCTGAAACCACAGGATCTGACTAAACACATTGGTCGTCTTCTGGCAAGGCTAGCACACACCTGGTGCTTTCCTTGGCCACCCAGAAACCTACCTGTTGGGGTAGCTGTCCTGAGTCGATGATGCAGTCAGGTGTGTACAACTGTTTTAGTAACTTGCAGGCCTCTTGCTTTGTGCTTCCTCCTTTCATTTTTAGGAACTCTAGGAGGAAATGGCTGTGTCCCGACTCTGTCCTCTATGGTTTTTTCTAGACAGCCTACCCTGCCTTGGGGTCTGTTTGCTTATCTTGAAATAAAGAGGCAGCACTAGGTCCTATGGGCTTTGCAGTCTCCACTTTTGGAGGAGGGCTTGGAAGGCGTCTTGTTTGGTCCTGTCGCCATCCATAGCCTCTTCTCACTGTCATGGAGTGTTTACTTCCACTTAAGAAGTTGATGGCCCCAAGGGTGGTGCCTTTGGCTCAAAGGAGTAGAGCACTGACCCCATATACCGGAGGTGGTAGGTTCAAATCTGGCCCCAACCAAAAACCACACAAAAAAAGAAAGTTGATGGCCAGGGCGGTGCCTGTTGCTCATTGAGTAGGGTGTCAGCCCCATATACCGAAGGTGGTGGGTTCAAACCCCGCCCCGCCAAACTGCAACAAAAAATAGTCAGGTGGCATGGCAGGCGCCTGTGGTCCCAGGTACTCGGAAGGCTGAGGCAAGAGAATCACCTAAGCCCAGGAGTTGGAGGTTGCTGTAAGCTGTGATGCCATGACACTCTAACGAGGGCGACAAAATGAGACTCTTTCTCTAAAAAAAAAAAGAAAAAGAAGTTGATGGCCTTATGGACTATTGATTCCCTAGTGTTGCAGAAATAAAAAGGTGAATTTTAGATATAAGTAAGTGCCACATTCTAGTTCAGATTGCAAGCCTGTGCACAATCAGTAAAATTAGAAGTAAAAGCTGTTCCAAAGTTCCAAGTGCCTCTTACCCAAAATATGATGATAGAGGTGGTTCAACAAATGTGTAGTTGTGTACCTGTCATGGTGTACAGACAGACCCTGGGGAAATACATGGTGCCACCCAACACAACTGGCTTTTGAGCATGTTTAGTAGGGTGTTGCCAAAAAAGAATTCTAAATGCAGTAAGGTTTACCAGTATTGGGCCATGGAACTTAAATAAAAGACCTCCTACAAATGTTTGGAATTTTTTATGCTAATTGACATTTCAGGAGATAATACCCTTGGGATATACTGTAATTTGGGGAACCTGAGATGATTAATGAATCAATAACCTCCAGACTAGCCTATAAAATCATAGGCTCCCTCTGGTCAGGATTTTATCTTATCTATTATGTTTAGCTCAAGTTATAAGTTTAAAAAGAGTATTTAAAATTTACATTTGATTTTCAGTGACCTCAGATAGTTCTCAGACCTTGGGATAAGCACATGTAACAAGTACTTACGTGTTGAAAGAGTTCTGTTGATACAGCACTGTCGGCGTGGTTCTAGCGCCTTACTCCGGATGCCCATGCTAAAAGTGAGACATCTTCCCCCTTGTGTTTACAAGGATGTTAGGGAAAAAAAAATAGTTTCCCCATTATTTTGTGTCTTTGATGTGTACTTTAGTAAATTCTTTGGCTATTTTAGAAGGCAAGGAGGCTTATCACATGAATTGCCTTCCATATTAGGCATTTTGGAGATATGGCAATCACATGAGGTATTCGGAAAAACGGAGATAGTTGAATGCAAAGGCTTCCATGGGTAAAGCAGAGTGAAGAATTCAGTCAAATGATGTCACCCAAGGGTAGCAAGCCTCTTCCTGAAAATCTGGCAGCTGCTCACCCATACCAAGCTGCCCAAAATACTTCCTGGCCTAGAAACAGTGCTGTGGAAGTGAACTTCCTTGCCAAATTATCAACTTGCCAAAGCAAGGGCACCTCTCTTACCCATGGGTACCTCAAGGGTAATCACAGCTTTGAACCACACCTATCAGGAACTTTGGAGAAAGTGAAAGAGGAATCAGTAATGCTTGAATTTAAGCAGACTAGAGATGGACACGCAGGTGTCCTTCCCTTCCCTGTTGAAAATGGTGCTGTCTAGTGTCCATCCACTGTAAACACTTACTACTAGGAGGAGACTGAGGGGTCTGGCTGTGCAAATCAAAGAGTTTGCTTTTTGTTTTTGTTTGGTTTTGGCACAGTCCCCTTTAGGAAACAATAACTAGATCACCTTTAAAAAATTCAAAACCATGATTGTTGAACGTGCCCAGAAAGAAAGGCTCACTTGATTCACTGTACTCAAGTACAGGTGAATTGCTTATTCGTTTATTCAGTGACTATTTAATGGTACTATTAACTTATGGTATGTTTTTATATACATTCCATATGGATCCTCAGCAGCCCTGTGAGATTATTGTTTATCCTTCGTTACACACGTGCACAAGTACTACAGAGGAAAGGGGGAAAACGAGCCTTGAGAAGTGAAAAAAGTTGTCAAGTTCAGAGTTCTTGTTAGCACAAAGCTCACATTCAGCTTTTCTTGCTTTTAGTCTCAGCCTCTCCTCAAAAACTATATGCCTAGACTAGTCTAATTTTATCTAAGACTTATTAGAATATGTGAGGTGGAAAAAAGTTGTGCAACAGGAAATTGGGCTGTAACATCCCACAGCATATCTTCCCTCACAACTTCCTAATAAATAAAGGATGAATTCCAAGTATTAAAAAGTCACTGTTTAGGACATAGTTGAAAGTCTTTCCAAATGCTTAAAAGACTAGCAAACAAATTCAGGGTGATTCATTTGCTCAGCAAACATTTATCCAGTGTGATCTGTGCTTAAGAACCCTTGCATGAATAGACCTTCAACAGGCCCTTTCCTTTGGGGTAGAGAAGGGAGGAGCCCAGAGGCAGAACAGATGAATTTATTGGATCCATGGGTGAAAAAAAGTCCTTAGAGGAGGGAGTGACCACCTCCCTGGTAGAGCATTTCAGTGGAAGGCTGGAGCCAATGGAGGGGCAGCTGGGCTACTCGTCCAAAGGCACAGAGGTGACAGCGGGCTAGCCTGAGGGCACCAGGTGGAGGAGGTGAAGGAGGCTTTTCCAGCTGTGGAATGCCTTGCTGGCCATATTCAAAGTACTGCAGAAAACATGAAAAAAACTGTATTTTCTGTGAAGGGGATATAGTTACAGATAGATGAAAATATTTCCTGTCTCTATTATTAGATCTTTCTAGAAGCTTTGACAAGGAATTTGGGGATCCACTTACCACATTGTACTGACACCTTCATTTTCTGTAACATTGCTTGGTTTAGATCGCAGTCGCCCCCCCACCCCCACCCTTTTCCACAGACTCCATGTCCACGGGTTTCTCATCCTTGGATTCAGCTAACTGCAGATTTTAAAATACTAGAAAGAAAAAAACAATGCAACAATAAAAACTAATGCAAATTTTAAATTACAGCACAACTGTTTACGCAGCCTCTGCACTGTATCAGATATTATTATTATGAGTAATCTAGAGGTGATTTAAAGTACACAGCCAGGTGTGCGTGGCTTCTCTGCATCACTACTCCACATGATGTGAGGGACTTCAGTGTCCTGGGATTTTGATACCCATGTGGATCCTGGAACCTGTCAGTCTATGCAGATACTATAAGACAACTATGCCTATTATTAGGAGTTCAAAAGACTTGAAAATCAGGAAAATTTGTATAGAAAGTACAATTCATACAGAAAACTGGGCTAGTTAAGAATGGGAAAGTATTGGCCATAGTTTTAAGAAACGGGGTCCTCTATATTATCTAGGGGCTTGGAAGTAGTTTGTCTAACTCTGTTTGCCAATCATTATACCCTCGATTTATTTTACAAGCCCCCTTTTTAGTTGTCAGTGAAAATCTCTCAGAGGTGGGTGGCGCCTGTGGCTCAAAGGAGTAGGGCACTGGCCCCATATGCCGGAGGTGGCAGGTTCAAGCCCAGCCCCAGCCAAAAACTGCAAAAAAAAAAAAAAAAAAAGAAAGAAAGAAAGAAACAAAAAAAATCTCTCAGAGGTAGCACAGATTTTAAGTTTACGTGGTCTAATAAAAGCAGCTTCTTCCTCCTACACTTTGAGATGGTAAGCAGTTCTAGGACGCGTCTTCTTTTTGCTCTTTTTTTTTTTTCTTTCCCTTGCTGTGAATGCCTTTTGGCCATGTCATTAACAAATTATCTTCTTAGATATGAATTCCACTATGTATATGTAAATATTAACTTCTACATTTCTTCAGTTCTATACTCACTACATATCTTACTGTTTTCATTCTTCCATGAAAGATTTAGAACAGAAAGGTGTTTGGAAGTGTTCTGCAGATGCACCACACAGTCAAGAAGCAAGTTCAGGTTTGTGTATCCTTCATCTTCTCATGTTCGTTTTATGAGTTGGAAAACTGCAAACCAAATGTATCCCTCTGATTGTGCAGTTTAAGCAGCTGCAGGTACCTGCTGCTGTTGGTTGTCACCAACTTCAGAGGTAAATATTACATAAGACGTCAGTGTCCTTCCAGTAATACATGACCAACAAAGAATTCCCCACGTAGGATGAGAAAGGTGTGGAATTATTTCACAGTTGACTTCAGTGAGTCTTGAATGCCTGCTGTGTAAGGGAGGTAGCTGTGGCACAGATGTCGTCCTGTGGAATTTTGGGTTTTTTTTTTTTTGCAGTTTTTGGCTGGGGCTGGGTTTGAACCCACCACCTCCGGCATATGGGGCTGGCGCCCTAGTCTTTTGAGCCACAGATGCCACCCTCCTGTGGAATTTTGAGGCTTGCTCTTTACAGGTGACTGTCAGTGAGCCTGGTGTCATGGTGGTGGAGCTTGTATTTCAGGAAAGAAATATTAATTTTAAGATGCCCATTCGCTACAGTTTTATAGTGTGATTAACTTCTGATTTCACTGCAGATGTGAACTTTCCCTGAAATTCAACAAGAGAGCACTAATTACAGCCAACAGAGATGGGGAAGGTTGTTTTGAAGCTCCTCCTGCAGGCTTTGTGAGGAATAGACCATTCAGTCCTTCCTTGAAAATTATTTCTGGGAAAGCAGATGAGCCCTCGTGCTACTGCATATGCTTGAGCGTATTCGGGCACCAGGTGACTGCAGCCCTGATGTCTATCTTTGACTTTCCTTAGCCCCTGACAGCATCAAGAGATGAGCTACCCCACGGCCACCACACACCGCCACTTTCTCATACAGTGTTGGGATGTTGTGTTTGCTTTTCAGAGAAGCCAGATTCATATTTTCTTCATTTATGTGATAACTGCAGAAGGAGAAGAAGGCTGCATTTTCAGTGTGCCCCTTGTAATGCTCTGGCAGACTTTCTCTTGGGGGAAAGAGGAGAAAGGAAGAGATGGTGTGTATTTTGGCATGTGACTATTCCTGTAGTGTGTTCATTGACAAATCTGGAGAGAAGTTAAGGTCCTCTTCTTTAAAGCCTGAATTGAATTCTCTACTAGATTCTGAGTCCTTGAGAAAGGTCAGTACAAAACCACACTTAATGTTCCTATTTTATCAATACCAAAAGAAATGGGGGGCTCCCTTCTGCTCTGAGGTAGGGGGGTTCTCCTGCCTCCAGATTCTCTGACCTGGCTGTCTCCCCAGCCCCCAGTCACCCCAAGAATTTAAAAGATAAGAGGCAAACATTTTCCTTGCTAGAGCATGGTTTGTTTTTAATAGCTTATGTCTGGGCCTACACTGCTAACTTCCCTTCTAAAAGTCCTTAAAATATTCTTCATACTGCAAACCTATTTGAAAAGCCTAGGAAAAAAATGCAATCTGCTATTGGGAAAGTCTCCTTTTGTCACCTGTACAATTTATGATGCTGTAATTTCTAAGTCTGCCACTTCTAATTTGCCCTCATAGGTTTAGCTCAGAAGTAGGCAAGTGTTATACAAAATGTGTGCCTTTTACTGCTACTTAGCATCCCTCTCTTTGGTGCCTGGCAGACACAGCAGGCAAGAAGTTTTCTGAATGAACAAGCGTGTCCCCGCCTCACTGGGAGGTGCTCATCTGCCTGGTCGGCAGCATCAGTCACATTTCCTATGGCCTCTGTCCTTGTGCCTCAGCTTGTGCCCTCTCTTCCTCCTTCTGTCTGTCTCTAGCCTGTGGGCCTCCCTGGCATGGACTATGTGCTTGAGAGGCTGTGGACCCATGGCCAGGCTTACTTGTACTTTCTCCATCTCTAGAATATGTCTCTGCCCCATATCTACATAATACGCGAAAAGAGAGAGAGAGGTGGGATAAAACCATTTGGTAAATTAATTAGGCAACTGATCTGGTCTCTTACAGGTGTTTTGCATTCATTTCAAACCTGTTTCAATTGAAAGACTTACATTTTAGCACTTTAATAAGTGATCTGTCAAAAACCATTAATGCTAATAGTTTAAAAGAAAATTATGATAAGCCTGTAAGTGATGTGGAGACTCTAAATAATAATGTCCTTGCAGTCATCAAATGGGCCAGGGGAGTGCTTCAAAGGCCACTATAGTGATACTCAGCAGTATCACTATAATTGCACTTTTTTTAGAATGAGTTCATGAATTTAATTGTCTGACCTCATATCAGGAAAACCTACGTATACTGTATTTAGAATATTTGTGTTTGATGCGAGAGAAACAATAGACAAACACACGTTTGCCTCACTTGGACAGGCTGGGCAGGGATGGTCAGATGGTCCAGGATCCTCAGACTGAAATGTTAGAATTTTGTCTCTCCGTAAATCTTGGATAGACATGAGGTATACACACTATTGACTAAGCCAAAAAAAAAATCTCCCAGATGTTCCCGAGTTTCCGCAGGCCTCCCCAGTGACTTGGGTCAGAAACAGGCCTGGTGTTGACTTTGTAGGTGGGAGGCTACAGAGGCAAGAAGAGGCAGCAGGGCAGGGCGTGGAGTCTTTGGGACTCCTGGGGGCTAACTGCCCTGGGCATGAGGTGGCAGAAAGTGGTCCCCATTTGACCGCAGCTGCACAGGTCAAGTCACAGCTGCCTGCTCTCCACTATATATAGTAAAGAACTTACATAAGAGTGTTATTTTAAAAAAGACGACAGAGAGGCAAATGCCAGCTGAATTTTTTCCACTAAAGCTCATTTTTGACGGATGTGTTTTCTCTTTTCTCTGCTCCCACACTAGCAGTGGACCAGAGGACAGTCACCAGGTTGGAGGGAGGCAGCCCAGGTGCTGGCAGGACCACAGTTTGACCCACAGTAAACAGATCCACACCCCTGCTCACGTTTTCCTTGCTTCACTCTCCTCCCTACCTCCCATTTCCCCTGACATCTATGGAAAAAGGACTCTGAAACAGAGTGAAAATATTGTTCTATTACTTAAACTAAATTTACGGTATATTCAGGATAATGTTGGAGTGTTCTAAGATCAGCAAGACAGGTAATTAACATAGGTCTATCTTAAATGCTTCAAGTTACAGTTTGTGATCTTTTAAAATAAACCTTTCTCAGTGTCACTATGAAGGGAAGCCTGACCCTGAAATGAGCTTGTGAGCCTCTGACCATACACCACCGACTCATACAGAATTAAAACCGTGGTTATTTAGGGTGAAATTTCAGGTGTGAAGTTTTCCTAATAAGGAAGTGTGATGTAATGTTCATGGTGGAGCCTGGTTCTTTGTTTGCTTTATTTGCATAAGCTGAATTCCAGGGGAAGTGAACTGAAAGGCATGTGGACTGCTAGCTCTATGCGGCCAAACTGAGTTGGCACCATTGGGAGGCAATTTTTTCTTTAACTTTTGTACTCATCAGCGTACTATAAGATGTCTCTCCAGGCATGTTGTTTTTATAAATTCTGATGAAGGATAAGTAATAGTGGTATTGAAAATGTTCCCTTTTCATGAAGAAAAGTGTCTGTTGTAATCTAACATGGCGTGTTTTCTCTGAGATGCTGGTCTCCGAGTCAAAAGATAGGACCCTCATGGTAATATTAATAGCTGCATTGAGAAGACTAGATTAACTTATCAGGGTGGGATTTAACAAGGAAGTAGCAGCAACTGTTAACGGAAAAGAAGCCATACTCAGTGAGATAATTTAAGCAGGTGTAATCTGAGCCAAATTGGAGGACCATGACCAGGAGTTACACCTAAGAAGCCTTGAGCAGGTGGACTCGTGGTGGTGGTGGTGGTGGTGGGGCAGTTTGGTTTTACACATTTCAGGGCGACAGAAATCACAGGTGAGGGGAATATATCAATATGTATAAGATATACATTGGGTTGGCCTAAAAAGGTGGGACATCTGGAGGGGGAGGCTTATAGGTTAATAGGTGGGTTTAAAGATTCTTTGGGTGACAATTGGCTGAAATAATTAGGCTCTGTCTAATGGACCAGGAGTCAAAGGAAAGGAATGCTGATTTAAGATTAGGATGTGTTAATCAGAGATGAACTACAGGACACATGCCCAGACCCAAGTGCTTTGCTGTGTATGTTGAGGACCCAGGCCTGTTACTGACTCACAGAGGACATCTCCAAGGAGGGGATGGGGAATGGCAAGGCTTGTCTAATCTTCTTTCCCATAGCCAGCAACTCAGTTTTAGGGATGTCCTTGGCCAAGAAGGGGTCCAGTCAGCCAGCTGCAGGGTATCTTCTCTTGAGACCAAGTGCAGAGCCCCTGTCCATCCACCTCTGGTGGCCTCCTGGACTTCACCACACTTGCCTGTGTACAGAGGATGTGTGTCTGTGACTCTGAAATGTCCATCCTCCCTTGAGTGACTTTTCCCATTATTTGTTTTACATTGTAAAAAGAATAATCCCATGGCCAGGGGCAGTGGCTCATGCCTGTAATCCTAGCACTCTGGGAGGCTGAAGCGAGTGGATTGCTTGAGCTCACGAGTTCAATACCAGCCTAAGCAAAAGCAAGACCCCATCTCTACTTTAGTATTTTTTTAAAATAGAAAAACTGAGGCAAGAGGATTGCTTGAGCTCAAAAGTTGGAGGTTGCTTTGAGCTGTGACACCACAGCACTCTACCCAAGGCAACAGCTTGAGACTCTGTCTCAAAAAAAAGACGACGACGACGACAATGATGAATCCCATGCTGGGGTACGTAATGCAATACTTCCCTAAATGAAGGGCCAACTTCTGTATGCGGAGTGTTAACAGTGTGATCATCAGACAGAGATGTGACATGCGAAAAACTTCATTATTTATGTATTTTGGAAAAGATAAAGTGTGGTAAAATAAGCTCAATTTTATAGCTGTACATACTATACAGTTTTCTTCTATTGGAAAGCATTTCAAGATTTTGGAACCTTTTTATTGTATTTGGAAACAGTTGTGAATGCCATATTATGGAAAGCTCCATCTGACAGAATGCCAGAGGAGTGATTCTTTTTTTTCTTTTTTTTGAGACAGTCTCACTTTGTCACCCTTGGTAGAGTGCTATGGTGTCACAGCTCACAGCAACCTCAAATTCTTGGGCTCAAGTGATTCTCTTGCCTCAGCCTCCCGAGTAGCTTGGGGCTGCAAGTGCCCGCCACAACAATATCCAGCTATTTTTTAGAGACAGGGTCTCACTCTGCCTCAGGCTGATCTCGAACCTGTGAGCTCAGGAAATCCACCAGCCTCAGCCTCCCAGAGAGCTGGGATTACAGGCATAAACCACTGCACCCAGCAAGAGGGGTGACTCTTGCAGTCACAGTCACATATGACCATGTCAGAAACTTCATATGGCTATGACCGGTTTCTCTGGCATTTTCTTTAAGAGTAATTACATAAAGTAATTGGGTTGTTTTAGCTAAGAATTATTCTAGTAGTTTTAGTCCTTTCTCAGGGAGGGAAGCTCATTATTACCATTCTTCCTAAGACACACTTGAATGGGCCTCACTGCTGGATGGGTAAGATCCGCCTCCTGATGGAGAGCAGGCAGCAGGGTCAGTGCTATAGCTCATCCTTTGGCCTCTAAGGAATGTCAAGGTCAGTTGGTCAGAAGCTAAGAAGGGTCAAAGCCATTTAAAGTTTATGGTTCTTTTCCATGGTCACGGTCTCTTAATTCATGCTGCCAAGCTGTGTCTCTTGAGCTTGCCAAAATGCATTTTTTAGCCTTTTCAAGACTTTTTTCCTTTTCAGTTAAGAGGTTGGAATAGAAGTCTGGTGACCAGGCAAGGCCCAAGTGTATACCATAGACCCCTGGCTGTGTGTCTTGGCCATGAATATTGACAGTGGCAATGGTCAGCCTTTAAGAGATGATAGATGACTCTGAGCATCCATATCCAATTATGCATTCCTTTCACTTATTTACTTCTGGAAGATCAAAATGTGTAGAAGATGTTATTGGCAGCTTGTTACTTATTCAGAAGTGTTTAGTTCTTCAGTTCTAGCCCTGTGTGCATGAGTTTTATTTAGTGACACTGTCTCAGGAAATGGAGTAACGGATGAGTAAGTAATATTAGCAATATTCAGAGGTACAATCTTGAAAGATGAGATCAGATAGTGGATTTTATGGCATGGAGGAGCTTTAAGAAGTATCCGAAGGGAACTATTTAAAAGTAGTCCTACTTTCTGTTTCACAGATATGAAGAAGGTCAGAGGCAGAATGATCTAGTTGAAGCCACACAAGTAATTGGTAGCACAGTCACTTCTGCCAAGGAAGGCCCTAAGGAGCCCAAGAGCAGGGGATGCTATAGGGCTGTTTGTGATTTTAGAAACAAAACTGTTTGTAAGAATTAGATTCTAATTGTTGGGGGCATTATTCTTTTATTTCCCTACAACAGACATCTTGTTCAAGGAGGACAGCGAAGGACAGAACTTAAGTATGCGGGATGTCTGTGTCACAGAACCCCACGGTAGTACTTATCGCTACAGGCGACTAACGGACAGAATGTATGCAGCACGTCTGTGTCATAAAACCCATGGTAGCGCTTATTGCTAAAGGTGACACGTCTTTCAATTCTTCCCCAAAATTCGGGTTCACATTTTACTTGCAAAATGCAAACAAGGAACCTTCATCAATCCATGTCCCCGCCCCATACTGTGTATTTTGGACACAGAGTGTGTAACTGTGGTGGTAATGATGATGATGTTTAGTTCGTAGAGTTGGAGTGTTCAACAGCTTCTCGGCATAATGAATGCTGGTAATGACGTCTAAATCCTGTTCTGCCCTGCAACCTTGAGCAACTTATTTTGTGTCTTTGTGCTTCAGTTCTGCCAACTGTAAAATGGAGATTAAGATTAGTTCATATGAATAAAGCTCCTAAGGTGTTTGGTGTGTAGTAGGTGCTTGACAGTGGTTAGCACTGCTGGTGCTGGCGAGGCAGTTAGTTGTGCAGTGTCATAATGGATCAGATCCTTTGGTGCCCGACTCCTGGTGACTTTAAACACAGGGGACACATGAGTGGATGCCCTCTCAGGCATCCAGGGTATTTAATTGCCGTCCAAGACAATAGCACTGTCTTCTTTTACAGTGTGACCTTAAGATACAAACATCTGTAACTTTGTATGTTTTGAGAGTAATTCTAACTACTATGTTAATTTTTTTTTTTTTTTGCATTTTTTTCTTTTTGGCCAGGGCTGGGTTTGAACCTGCCACCTCTGGCATATGGGGCCAGCGCCCTATTCCTTTTGAATGTACATGGTTAAAAATATTCAAACAATATAGGTTATAAAATGCGGACACTGGCTCAGCGCCTATAGCTCAGTGGCTAGGGCGCCAGCCACATACACCAGGGCTGATGGATTCGAACCCGGTGCAGGGCCTGCCAAACATAACAACTACAACAAAGAAATAGCTGGGCATTGTAGCGGGCGCCTGTAGTTCCAGCTACTTGGCAGGCTGAGATAAGAGAATCACTTAAGCCCAAGAGTTTGAGATTGATGTGAGCTATGATGCCACTGCACTCTATCAAGGGCAACATAGTGAGACTCTGTCTCAAAAAAAAGTTAATTAATAAAATAAAATAAAATGCAGACACTGTCAGAGCCTGTCTTTTGTCTTATGCTCTTCTGATGGAGCTTTAAACGCTCTGGGCCACAGCCCCACAGCACTTACGGAACCAGAATGACCATTTACCCCACAGAGAGCCAAATCTCCACAGACCTCCTAGATGAGAATTCTGTGCATCTGGGGTAGCCAGCATCAGAGGTCGACATCTGAGGAACTGACCCCAGGCACTGCCTGTTGGCAGAGCACAATTGGCAGAGCTGCCCAATCCTAGTTACTTGTGATACAGTAGACCCGATTTCCTTAGATAATCCAGAAAGGATTATCCTAGGAGGATCATAGATGAAGCAGCAATTGCTCCCCCACCCTTCTAATAGTACATAGAATGATTTCAAATAGAAATCAGCTTTAGGTATTAAGACATACACAGCTACTGTTTTTCTGGAGTGGAGCCAGATGTGGCTCTTACTCCTAAATGCAAAAGGACAAATCTTTATAAAAAAAGACTGGAGTCATGTGCAGACTTCACTCAGGTCACGTCTCCTTTGAACCAGCTTCAGTAATTAATCGTGTTCAGTTCTGGCTTTGTTTGGAAAATGAGTGGAGTTTGTGAAAGACTCAGAATGAATTAAAGATCAAAGAATGGATATTTGTAAAGAAACCTGTGTTATTTTGCATATTGTGTACATCTGTATATGTTCCCGAGCAGTGGTCAAATTTAATTTTGTTTTAACATTCTCTTGTCGATGGTACTTTGTAGATGACTACAAAGAGATGACTGAATTGGAAAATAAACTGAGTTCTAGGTTCAGCGCTAGAAGCTAAGCGGCTAAGGCGACAGCTACATATACCAGAGCTGGAGGGTTCGAATGCAGCCTGGGCCTGCCAAACAATGACAACTGCAACCAAAAAACAGCCAGGCATTGTGGCAGACGCCTATAGTCCCAGCTACTTGGGAGACTGAGGCAAGAGAATCGCTTAAGTCCAAGAGTTTGAGGTTGCTGTGAGCTGTGACGCCATGGCACTGTACCCAGTGACATAGTGAGACACTGTCTCAAAAAAAAAAATTAAAAAATAAATAAATAAATAGAGTTCTAAACCTCTCCTTGTCAAATCTAAATCTTTGCCACATCCAACTATCTGTAAAAATTTATTCTTGTTAAAAGCTTTTGTGCAAACCTTTGGGGTGGGGGGCAGGCAGGTGAGGAGTTAGTTCCTTCCTGAGCTTCTTGACCTTTTCATCTTTGTACCATTTCACCCTAAAAAAAAAAAATCAAGTTTGAAGTCTGATATTCTTCAAATAAGGGTAAGTGCTGTGGGTCCTGCCTATAATCCGTGCACTTTTGGGAGGTGGAGGCAGGCGGATGGCTTGAGGCCAGGAGTTTGAGACCAGCCTGGGCAACACAGTAAGATCCTGGGCTCTGTAAAAAAATTTTAAAAACAAGCATGTGTGGTGACACTTGAGTAATCCTGTCTCTACAAAAAAAAGAAAAAGAAATAATAAATAAAAATAACTTAATAAGAACCCAGGAAATAAAATTGTGCATTTCATCACATCAGAATCCAGCTGTCAATTCCACTTTAACTCCAGTGGTTAAAAAATTATCATCTGCACAGAAAACAAGTCAGACACTTTAAGGTTCAAAATAGTGTGTTTCTGCTGTCCCCTCCCTGCGCCACCAGTCCCCTCATGTTCTGTTGCTCACCCAGCACTGAACTACTGAAAATTAATTTGCTCTTGCTTATTGAACACCTTGTGTTAAAGGTGGATGTCACTTGTTGGCGTGTGTTTGAGATATAGCACACAGTATTCGTATGTATTCGGCTTATATAAATAATTGGCAACTCAGGGTTTACTACTAAAATTTTGCATAGAATAAACTTTTTAGGGCACAAATGCAGAGATAAAAGTAGACCTTTTAAAAGACATTGGTGTGCAGTATTTACCAAATACAGAATTGAGAGTACTGAAGTCACAAATTGGACTAATCTAAATCTGCCAAAAATAACTTCAGTCAAGTGCTGTTTTTCTTTTAATTTTCTCATTCTGATAGAGTTCTTTTTCCAAAAATTGGCTGCAAATGAGAGAACTGAGAATTCACATTAGAAAGATTTTTCTTCATACTTCTGGTTCTGCTAAAATAAAACATAGCTCGTAATAGACAAAATTTCCATCATGATGTGTAAACTGGTTTGTATCATCTTCAGTCAGATGTAAATCAGATACGGAGATAACCAGTCATACCTAATCAGTTTACTATTTTGCCCAAAGTTAACGTGTGACCTCATAACTTATCCTAGTATACTAGGGCCAGCCCAATGGGTCATGGTCACAGAATTAATCTTCAGTCTCATGAATTGCACTGGTGTACTTTGCTGCACAACAGGTGGCAGTCACAGAATTAATCTGTGGGCTCATAACTTGCCCTGGTATATTCAGGTCAGCCCAACAGATCGTGGTTACAGGCAGCCTCCCCACCCAGAGTGGCCCTTCTGGTTCTCCATCCCAGGTATCACCATTCTCTGTCTCTTTCTCTTTCCCCAGGGACCCTCTGAAGCGCCAGCACCTACAGGCCCAGATCCGCCTAGAGCAGGAGGCCTCCACCCAATACCTGCCAGAGCCCATGAGCGCACTGGCTCCACACCGTACCCCAGCCATGCAGCCCGCTGGCGCCTTCAACTACGCACGCCCCAAGCAGTTCATTGTGGCACAGAGCATGGGGTCGCAGGCTGGCCCTGGCTCCCCAGCCTCCAGCCCAGGCTCCTCCGGCCTCCCGTCACCGCTGTCTCCGCAGCCCCGGCCCTTTGGCCGTGCACCAGAGTCACTCTGGAGCCCGCGGGGCCCAACCCCATCGCCATCGCCGCCGCCGCCGCCCCTGGCCCTCAGCCCCACTGCCGACTTCCCAGGGCCTGATGTGTTCCCACCGCCACCACCCCCGTTGCCCAGCCCTGGCCTGGCCCTGCACGGAGCTCCACACGATGCCCAGCCCAGCCCGACACCTGCCGCCCTCCTGCGTGCCCTGCTGCCCATGCCACCACCACCCTCAGTCAACGCCTTGGGGCTGCCCAGGGCTGTCACCCCTGCGTGAGTGACCCTGACCCTTACCCAACCAGCACAGGGTCCCCTCAGGGTCCACAACTGGGAAATAGGCCCTTGAGCCTGCACCCCAGAGGCCGTGGGGACACTTTAGCATTTTCCAACCTCCATCTCTTAGATTCTGATCACAGCAGCTTCACCAATATTGGAATCTCAGAATCTGCCCTTTAGCAAGCCACACTGATCAGTTTATGTCACTTCCTCTGATGTAACATTCCAAAGAGGTATCCTCCTCCCCTCTGAGGGTCTGCCGGGGGTCTTGCTGTCACTAGAAGGAAGTTTGAATCCCTATTTGTCTAATTACCAAAATCCATGCTTCTACCACCAAAATATGAATCTTAGTACCCATAACAGAATACCATGAAGTGGCGGAAGGTAAGTTCTGTGTAAATAATCTATTCTGATTAGTTCTCACGTACAATTTGATCGAACGTTTGGATCTTCAGAGGAGCTGGATGGTCATGCCTTTTATCATCTTCAGTAGAAAAAGTGGCTTATTCTGATCTCTGACTTTGCAACTCTTCAGAAGATAAGCAGTTCTAAGGACTTACCTGCTTCTTGTCCCCAGCAATCACAGTTAACTCATTTTATAAACTGGTATTCTGTAATCATGACCACAAGAGTCCAGTAGTTCCTGCCATTTCTTAAAAGGAGTAGGGGGTCCTGCTGATTTTGTGGCTATGGAAGATGTACCACAAGACACTTAAGTGCTGTGACATCAAAAGTGAGTGGCAACACCAGCCTGCAGGTTTTTAGGTTGGAGCTAGGCCAATAAGCCATCATCATGTGGTGGCACTTTCCTCTTCAAGGAATTTGCCTGTTGCTAAGTCACACACACTTGTAGAATTCATTCTTCAATGCATGTCTCTTTTGAAACATTCTTTTTCCCAGCATACTATGGGACCAAGAATTAAAAACTAAAATGTTGCTATTTATCCATCAAAACAATCCAAATAATTTGCCAAAGATTGAGCATCCCTCTCAGTTCTTCGAGGACTAAAGGGCATTCTCCAACTTGAAAATATTGTCAAATTTGTATTTTCAAGTCCACTTACAAGTGTTAATTTCCTTAGCTAGATGGTCTTGCCTCATATGGAGAGGCAGAGTCCCAACAAGGAGGACTCAGTGAAGTGAAATTCATTAGTTTTTTCACTTTTTTTTTTATTAAATCATAACTGCATACATTAATACATTTATGAGGTACAATGTGCTGATTTTATATACAATTTAGAATTCTTACATCAAACTGATTAACATAGCCTTCACCTCACTTACTTACTGTTGAGACGTTTATACTCTACACTTAATAGATTTGACATGTACCCTTGCAATATGCACCATAGCTGTGGTCCCACTGATTACCCTCCCTCTATCCAACCTCCCCCCTTCCCTCTGTTCCCCTTCCTCTTCCTCCTTCATCCTGGGCTATAGTTGTGTTTTATCTTTC
The DNA here is from genome assembly GCA_963574655.1 of Perodicticus potto. Lineage (NCBI taxonomy): Eukaryota > Metazoa > Chordata > Mammalia > Primates > Lorisidae > Perodicticus > Perodicticus potto. The sequence goes on from CAUYRH010050131.1 coordinate 25,476, forward strand.
ATATGAAAGTGTGGGTGATTACATATTGGTTTCATAATAGTACTGAGTACATTGGATACTTTTTCTTCCATTCTTGAGGTAGTTTACTAAGAAGAATATGTTCCAGCTCCATCCATGTAAAAATAAAAGAGGTAAAGTTTCCATCTTTCTTTAAGGCTGCATAATATTCCATGGTAAACATACACCACAATTTATTAATCCATTCATGGGTCAGTTGGCACTTGGGCTTCTTTCAGGACTTTGAAATTATGAATTGGGCTGCAATAAACATTCTGGTGCAAATACCTTTGTTGTAAACTGATTTTTGGTCTTCTGGGTATATACCTAGTAAAGGAATTGCAGGGACGAACGGCAGGTCTACTTTTAGGTCCCTAAGTGTTCTCCAAACTTCTTCCCAAAAAGAACATATTAGCTTGCATTCCCATCAGTCTTACAGAAGTGTTCCCTTTTCTCCACATCCACACCAACATCTGTAGCTTTGGGATTTTGTTATGTGGGCTACTCTTACTGGAGTTAGATGATATCTCAAAGTGGTTTTGATTTGCATTTCTCTGATGATTAAAGATGAGCATTTTTTCATGTGTCTGTAGGCCATGAACCTGTCTTCTTCAGAGAAGCTTCTGTTCAGTTCTCTTGCCCACAATGAAATGGGATGCATGATTCCTCCTGATTTGTTTTCATTTCTGAGTAATGTGTTGGCTATCCAAGGTTTTTTCTGATTCCATACAAAACGAAGTACTATTTTTCCAGATCTTTAAAGTATGACAGTGGAGCTTTAACAGGGACTGCCTTTAATTTGTATATTGCTTTGGGTAGTATGGACATTTTAACAATGTTGATTCTTCCCAGCCACAAGCATGGTATGTTTTTCCATTTGTTAATATCTTCAGCTATTTCTTTTCTCAGAGTTTCATAGTTCCCTATAAGAGATCGTTCATGTCCTTTGTTAGGTACATTCCCAAATATTTCATCTTTGGCACTACCGTAAAAGAGATAGAGTCCTTGACTATTTTTTCAGCTTGACTACTGTTGGTATATATAAAAACTACTGATTTATGAGTATTGATTTTGTATCCTGAGACACTGCTGTATTCCTTGATCATATCTAAGAGTTTTATAGTTGAGTCCCTGGGGTTTTCCAGGTATAAAATCATAGCATCTGCGAAGAGTGAGAGTTTGATCTCCTCTGACCCTGTCTGGATACCCTTGGCCGCCTTCTCTTGCCTGATTGCGATGGCTAACCCTTCCCTTGCAATGTTAAACAATGGGCATCCTTGCCTAGTTCCTGATCTGAGTGGAAATGGTTTCAGTTTTACTCCATTTAATATGATACTGGCTGTGGGTTTGCTGTAGATGGCCTCTGTCAGTTTAAGAGATGTCCCTTCTATGCCTATTTTCTTAAGTGTTCTCATCATGAAAGGATGCTGGATATTATCAAAAGCTTTTTTTGCATCAGTTGAGAGAATCATATGGTCTTTGGTTTTTGTTTTGTTTATGTGATGTATTATATTTATAGATTTACGTATGTTGAACCAACCTTGAGACCCTGGGATAAAACCAACTTGGTCATGGTGTATAATGTATCTGATGTGTTGCTGGATTCTGTTTGCTAGGATCTTACTGAATATTTTTGCATCTATATTCATTGAAGATAATTGGCTATAATTTTCTTTTCTTGTTGGGTCTTTTTCCTGGTTTGGGGATCAGGGTGATATTTGCTTCGTAGAATTTGTTGGGAAGTATTCCTTTTTCTATGTTTTGGAAAAGGTTATGTAATATAGGTACTATTTCCTCTTTAAAGGTTTGATAGAATTCTGCTGTGAAGCCATCTGGTCCTGGACTTTTCTTTTTTGGGAGATTGCATATAGTTAATGCTATTTCAGTACTTGATAAAGGTCTATTGAACATTTCCAATTCTTTCTGGCTGAGTCTAGGAAGGTTGTGTGCTTCCAGGTATTGGTGTATTTCCTCCAGATTTTCATATTTCTGAGAATAGAGTTTTTAATAGTATTCATTAAGGACTTTTTGAATTTCTGAGGTGTTGTTATTTCACCTTTATCATTTCTGATTGATGATAGTAGGAATTCTACTTTTCTGTTTCTGGTTAGGTTAGCCAAATGTGTATCAACTTTGTTAATCTTTTTGAAAAACCAGCTTTTTGATTTGTTGACCTTTTGAATGATTCTTTTGTTTTCGATTTCATTTAATTGTGCTCTAATTTTGGTGATTTTCTTCTGCTGGGTTTGGGGTTGGAATGCTCTTCTCTTTCCAGTTGCTTGTGATGGCCCGTTAAGTTGTTGACTTCCTCTCTTTCTGTTCTCTTGAGGAAGGCTTGCAATGCTATAAATTTCCCACTTAGGACTGCCTTTGCAGTATCCCACAGGTTCTGATAATTTGTGTCTTCATTGTCGTTTTCTTCCGAAAACTTGGTGATTTCCTTCTTAATCTCATCTATGACCCAACTATAATTCAGCATAAGGTTAGTTTCCATGTCTTTGTTTGAGAATGAAGATTCCTGTTGTTGTTGAGTTCAACTTTTGTTCCATGGCGGTCCAAGAAAATATAAGGAGTAATTTTTATTTTTTAAAATTTACTGAGGTTAGACTTGTGACCTAAGATGTGATCAATTTTGGAGGATGTTCTATGGGCTTATGAGAAGAATGTGTATTCAGTTTTGTTAGGATGAAATGTTTTATAGATATCTGTTAAGTCCATTTGTTGTAGGGTCAAGTTTAAGTCCAATATTTCTTTGATTAGTTTATTCTTGGAGTATCCAACACTGACAAAGGGGTGTTAAAATCTCTGACTATTATGGTGCAGGAAGATATTAAATTGTTCATGGCTGTTAGGGTCTCCTTTGTAAATTGAGGAGCATTCTGGTTGGGCACATAAATGTTAATTGAAATCTCTTCATGTTGAAAGTTTCTCTTGACAAATATGAAGTGACCATCCTTATTTTTCCTTATCTTTGTTGGTTTAAAGCCTATTGTATCTGCAAATAAAATTGCAACCCCTGCTTTTTTCTGATTTCTGTTTGCCTGAATTATAGATGTCTGTCCCTTCAACCTGAGTCGATTTTTATCCTTTAAGGTAAGATGAGATTCTTGTATGCAGTAGATACCTGGTCTGAGTTTATGAAGTACAGTTGGCTAACTTGTACCTCTTTAGAGGACAGTTTAAACCATTCACATTAATTGAGAGAATTGATAAGCTTGGCAGTATTATGGTTGTCAAGTTTTTTGAATGTCCAGTGGACATTTTTAATCCTTTCACCATTGTGAAAGTTGGGTTTTGTTCAGAAATTTCTGAGTGAGTTTACTTTGGTAGTAGAGCATTGTGCTGGTCATTGTGGAGGACAGATCTGAGAATATCCTGGAAAGCTCGTTTAGTTATGGCAAATTTCTTCAACATGTGTATGTCAAAGTATTTGATTTCTCCTTCACAAATGAAACTCAGTTTAGCTGGACACAGGACCCTGGGCTGAAAGTTGTTTTGTTTTAGGAGATTGAAAGTCAATGATCATCCTCTTCTGGCTTGAAAAGTTTCAGCTGAGAGATCTGCAATCATTCTAATAGTCTTCCCCTTGTAGGTTATGATTTTCTTACATCTGGCTGCTTGCAGATTTTCTCCTTCCTATTAACTTTGGCAGAGTTAATTACAACGTGTGTAGGAGATACTTTATTTGGATTGAGTCATGCTAGGGTTCTGAAACTGTCTGCTATCTGAATTTCAGTATCCCTTGGCATGCTTGGGAAGTTCCTCCTCCATTATATCTTGGAGTAGAGCATCAGTGCCTTTAGGACCATCCTCTTGTCCTTCAGGAATTCCTATAAGGTGAATGTTTGCTCTTTTGGAGTGGTCCCAGAACACTCTCAGGGAATGATCCATTTTTGCTCTCCACTTCTCTGCCTCTTTGAACATTTGGGAGCATTCAAAAGCTTTGTCTTCAATGTCAGAGATCCTTTCTTCTGCCTGCTCCATTCTGTTACTGAGGGATTCTATTGTATTTCTGAGTTCTTTGATGGCTACAAATTCTTGCCTCATTGTGTCTAAATCTTGGGAAATTTTGTCTTTGAAGTCATTAATTTCTTGGGACTTTTGAATTTCCTGAATTAGAAATTCCACCTTCCATTCTATTAATCTTATTTGCCATCCAAATTCTAAACTCGATTTCTGACATCTCAGCCATTTGTTTTTGAATGGCATCTCCTGTTGTGTCTCCTTTGTCATTCCTTGGGGGAGTTGATCTATTCTGATTTTTCATGTTGCCAGAGTTTTTCCTCTGATTCTGCCTCATGATTATTTTTCAAAGTAAGGTGAAATTGGATTGAAGGCTCCTGGAGTTGTAATTAACTGGCCCTTTACCAAAGAGCTCGAACTGGTGACTGTGGCTTTTCCCCTACAGCTTTACAAAGGTCCTGTTCAGTACTATAGCCTGAAGACTCTGGGGACTTGCTTGGTGTGATGGGGCTAGGTGGCTCTGTCTTGTATTCAGCTAGTCTCTATCCAATCCTAGTGAATCAGTGGCTTTCGAGAAATACAAGCTGTGGAGAAATACAAGCAACTAAAGTACCCCACCCCTCACAGGCAACAAGTAGGAGAGGAGAATCAGACCCTCCCACTACAACACAACCAGGGCTCAACTTGGAGAGTCCCTGGGTGACCAGCCCAGGTCAAGAGTTCCAAACCAATTGTCCAGGTCAGCACAATTGCTGATCAAGTGGGAGAGGTCAAAAGGTCTCCAGCAACTAGACAGCAGGGGTCCACTGGCAGCTCAAGTGTGACTCGCTCCAGTGCTCAGGAGAGTCAGGAAGGCCTGCCCATCAAAAGCGTTAGTCCAGGGGGCCTGGTGCCTCCTTCCCTACCTTGCACCTCTGCCACACCCAGTCACTACTAACTCCGTGGGGCTGTGGCCCAGTTCCCTCCAATGAGCAAATGCGCCAGGGATTTATGTCTGCCAGAGTCAAAGGGTATGCCTCCTCAACCAGGCTACCACACTGTGCCACCAGCTGGTAGGGGGAGCTGAAGCCTGACTCCCTTCGGTGCTCAATGGAAACTGGGGAGTGTTCCACCTGAGTTTGTTCCAAGCCAGAGGTTACAGGGCAGCAAATGATTTTCTCCCTCAGAGACCGCACCTCTGCCCCAGTTGCATTGCTCCACTGGTACCCCAGCAAGGCCAGGTCTGGCTCCCTCTGGCAGTCCACAGAATTGGGGAGGGCTCCCTCTGGCAGTCCACAGAATTGGGGAGGTGTCTCTGAAATTTGACTCCAGCGGGATTGCTCTACTATCACTGCTGCTTTGTGGCAAATGCCTCTGCGTGGGTTCCCATGCCTCTGCCGCTGATAGGCACTTTCGCAGAGCCAGGCAAGTCACCCTGTCCCTGCACCCCTCTCCACTTCTACTGGAGTCATAATTTCAGTGCAGCTGTGCTGCTGCAGCCCATGCAATGCCCAGCCCTAGCAAGGAACCACAGACACTCTGGTCTTTCTTGTATCTTGGGGAAGGGGATGGACTCTCATCCTCTTTGGGATGGGGTTTGTGCCTGAAATTTGCTTCCTTGGAGTTGCAGCTTGCATCAGTAGGAATGACAGGCAGTTATAAATCTCTCTCAGCTCAGCTCTCAACCTTCAGCTTTATTGGGTTCTTTCTGGCCATTATTTGTCCCTCTGGACAGGAGCTTCTGTTGAAAGCTGGCTCCAGTTGGCCTTCTTTCCCTTCCATCAGCTTTTCACTGGTTTTACTAACATCTTTAATTCCTGATATTTCTGTTTTCTTAATCATCAGTTGCATACTTGCTGTTTTACTCTGTGTGTGTTTGAATCTGGAGAAAGGAGGTTAGAATTACTGTTCCTAAGCAGTCTATGGAGAGAGAGTTCTGGGTGGCAGAGGTCAAGGAAGGGGGAAAGGCCATGTATGCCAGTGCAAGTCACAAAGCCAGGGAGGCACAGATGGTGCCACGTGTAGCTGGTGTGCAGGAGCCAGTCTCTTGCAGTATGGAAACATTTGCACACGCAGCTCCTCTTATGCTTTGTCCTTCCACGTTTACTGGGGTTGCTGGTAGACAAGGCATCACCCAGCTCAAGCTGCTGATAGACACTGATGTTAAGTCGACCAAATCTGTGAGATGGAGGAAGCAAGAACATGCCTTAGAGAGAAATCGGTTTGTACTTTTACAAAGTTAATATATCGTTAACAAAGTTAATGTATCATGCTCCCCTCACTGCTGCTGGAGTGTGACAGCTTTCCTTGCCAAAGGGTCTATTCCTCCATGTGGTATGTGGCGGCACTAAGAGCCCAGAAGGTCCCCAGGCAGTGCTTCTGTCCCTGCTGGTCTCTACCAGAGGGGGCGCATGCTAAAGGGTGAGTTAGTTCAGGTTCATCCCTGAGACCCAGGCTGGCGCTGTGTCTTTTGCCCACCATCACATTCTTAGGGTCTATGCTCACAGGGCCACAGGGCCTCAGAGCTATGAGGTTTTGGACTCTTAATTGCCTCTTCTGTATATGGAGGGCTCTGGTTTGAAATGTTGCTCTGTGTCCTGTCACAAGTGAGAGCCTTTGTCAATAAGAGTTTCTGCACAAGGGTATGAATGAGAGCGTTTATCCTGGAGGCCCTCAGCTCTTTACAGACATCATCTCACTGTCCCACTCTTTCTCCTGGATAGAAAACAGATGAGTGGGCACATCCGAGAGATAAAGGGATTTCCTAGGGTTCTGGAATAGGTTTCTCTGAACGCAGAGAAAATTGTGTGACTGCACCTCAGGTGTGGTGCCTTGGTTGATTGCTAACAAATTGGTATTTAATGTTTCTTGATTAAAGAAAAATGTTGCAGAAGCAACAAAATCAAAGTCCCCTGAAAAGGAAGTTTGTAATAAATTTAGTCATAATTTTTAACTCTCGATGCAGGGCATTTTAAACAGTTTTCAAGTCAAGATAGTAGATAGTAAGCAATGAAAATCCCACAGACAATACCTGCATTGGACTTGGCAGGGCCACATTCCATCTCTCTTCTGTTTGCTAGGACACACACAGGTGGGGACTTTTCCTTCTTAAAACCAGAGACCTGAGGGTGGAGGCATTTCAAGGTATGGTTATGGGCTTATTAGGGTCCAGTATCTTTAGAGGCTTCCACAAAAGGTTCTGCCTGGTCCCAGGCAAGTATTTCCCAGCATGTCAGCAGGAGGACCCAGATGTGCCCTGGCTGGGTGAGGGTTCTGTCCCGTGTCTGCTTTGGGGGCAGCACAGACTCAGACCCACTGGGCCCTGAGTGCTTCGTGCCGAGTAGTACTGAGTGAATATAGCTATAGCCTGTGCCTTGGGTTATTTTATTTTTCAGACAACCCAAATATGAAGAGAATTTAATATTAGAATGAAGTTATCTATTTTCCTTTATAAATATGAGCTGAAGGTACCCATTTTTGTTTTACTTAACAGCTTTGGCTTCACAGTAAAATTCAGTTAGAACAGGTGTATAGAAATTCAGGCTTGTATATCTTGGGCTCTTTCATATATTAACGGATCTCTGATATTATTGAATATAAGAGATACCTAAATGCCAAGCCATTAATGAGTTTGCTCACTCTGAGAATTTATGATTTGTTACTCTCAGATTTCACTGGATGTGGGAGGAGATGGCTCAGAGGACTTTAGGAGTTAGACAGATTCTTATTGCTAGACGTGTACCTGCCCTCTGAAGTGCTGCACTCTGGAGATTAGAGTTCCTGAAATCCACTGACAGGAGTGACCTACAATAGTATATCATGGGAAGGGTACTTGAACGATTATTCTGTAGCTAAAAAAAAAAAAAAAAGCCCTGGGAATTAGTGGTGGTTGAAGCTGGAAGATTTTACCTTCCAGATGTTTGTGTATATATTTGAGATGTTTTTATCCCTAACCACGTGAATATTATTTTAAAATAGCGAGTGACTTACTGTTAAAACCAAAGTAAACAGATAAGTAATATTTTCTGTACTAAGCGTGTACCCACTGAAGTGTGTAGTGTAGGAAGCCTGTTATGAAGTGAACAGTATGAGTATACTCTTGAGTATAGTTTGGTGAAGAGTTCTGTTTTCAGTAATCTCTGACTTTGAATAGGTTTTTTTTTATTATTGAACAGATCATGGGGAAGGTCATGTCCTTGTCACTAGATACCCGAATCTCTTAGCGACTTCCATGACCCACAACCATCATACCTTAAATGCCCACACAGAGTTGGTTTTATAGGAAGACAACCCCAGTTGCCAAAATTTTGCCTCAAACACTTACAATTTCTTTCCTTTCCTGGCCTGTCCTCTTTTCCAAACACTCCATCTTGATTTCTGCCTTTCACCTTAACATGCTAACCCTAAACCCTGTCTCCTATTTTTAACACAATTTCCAAGAGTTTTTCTGAATTTCATTAGTGAGATACTGAATTACATCCAGTATGATACACTCTCTGAAAGAAAGAGGAGATTCCATGTTAAGTGTAAGAAACACCCTACTCTGTTCCTCCTTCCTTGGAGTTCCCAGTGTTGCTGTGCCAGCCCTGCAAGGCTCATGCTGGGCCTGTGCACATGGGCTCTCCCTGTCTTCTCACAGTCACTGCAGGGTCTGTCTGAGCATGCTGTCAGATGTGGTCATCCCCTCACCCTAGCCTCTGCTATGTCTTTCCTCTGTCCTGTCTCCCTGTCTCTCAGTTGTCTCACCATAAAATGTCATTTTTGTAAGTAACATGAACTCATTTTATTCAACATTTTACTTCTAGCACCTAGAACAGAGTTGAGCACCAAAAGGGTAGTTAGGAAGGGTTATTTGCACATTCTCTGGAACTCTAGGAAGACTTCTTGGCATCTTTTTAAACTCCTCCCTCTTCTGTTGTGTTTTCCACAGCCAGTCTTAGGTCTGTGACTCACTTCCACACTGGGCATTTTCTGTTCACCTCCTAGGTCCAGTCTCACAGTGTCAGGTGCAGCTGTAGGCACCTCGTACGCACGAGTTCTGCAAGGTTTTCCCTATGAGCCTCTGAGACTTGGGCCATTAATACCCACATCTTACAGAGGAGCAAAAGGAAACGCAGTCATTATCACCCAAGTTGCATTGCTTTTAGGTGTTAAGAAAAGGATTCTCAGTTTGGTGTCTTTACTCTGCTGACTCTGAGCTCCTTCCTCTCTACCTGTCTATATCCTCACCCTGTTAGCCCCCTTCAGTCAAGTGCACTGAGAAATGCCATCTGGGTAAGAGGACTTTCTCTGTAGTGGACAGACAGGTATTTGGCTGAGAGAACTCAGCTGTTGCTCCTGTTTGATGACCTCTCCTGCCTTGGCCAGAGCCCTTCTGCCCCAGCCCTTCCCATTCCTGCCAGGAGCACGACTCTCAGCGTAGCCTGCTGCCTGCAGAGGCACTGTGGTGCCTTCTGTCATCAGAGGCTGCTTGTCCTCATGCAGCTGTGCAGCCAGGTCATGTTGTGTGTGCTGAGGTGACAGTGGGAGCATGTGTGTTCCCAGGTGTATCTGTGGGACAGAATGCTACCTGCCTTTCCCTTAACCTGTCAGGTAACTCTAAAATCTAGCTCTCTAATTCTCAGGTGTAAGCCTGTAGTCAAAAGCAGCATAGAACTTTACTTCCAAAATTGTGTAATTTTCATTTGTCCTGAGCCCTACTTTCTGCATGTGGTCTGATTTCATATAGCTCAACATTTTGACTGCGGAGGGAAGGTAGAAAATGGTCAGTAGTAGACACAGATCCATCTGTGTGAATCCATTCATTCACTCCAGAAATATTACTTGTCTGATAATAAGCTTTGTGATGAACAAAAGAGCCATAGTGAGGGAGACACACGTTAAAAGAACACATAAGGATGTGATAGGTGCTATAAAGACACAAACATGGTATGATGACTGAAGGGTAGACTTGACTTGGTCAGAGAGGTCCTTTCGAAGGAGACCTTATGCTAGAGACTGATAACATAATCCAGGGAAAAGAGCAGGGTGGAAAGGCTTGGGGCTTGGGAGCTGCACTGTCACGTTGTTGTCAGAGGTTACCTGGGCTAGAAACACCTGGCTACTCTGGCTCTTGCTGTCAACATGTTTCAGGTTCACTGCTCCCTAAATGTCAAGATCAATTCCCAGCAAGTAAGATACAATTTAAAGTTTGATGAATTATTTCTTAGATGTTACAAACACAGGATATTAGTGTCTTATTTCTTTTTTTCTTTGATGTCAAACTCTAGGTCATCTTACTGATGGTTAAGAAACTTGCCCAAGGTCACAAACCTAATACAAAGTAGAGTCGAACTTCAGATCAAGGTGTAATTACAAATCACATCACTCTTTCGCTATACATTGATTCCTTCCCCATCCTTGGCATTCACCTAGCCAGTAAGGCATGCTCCCCTAGTGTTTGAACTTTCTGTGACAACTGGGTCCATGGTGTTGTCTGGACCATGCAGCAAGCTTCCACATCCCTTTCCATAACAGCTGTAGCAGACACGGCATAGGACAGAGAGGGCTGGCAGGACAACACCTTGCCCCCGTTGCTCTGTTGGAACCGAGTGTGTGACACCTGGACTGAGATGCTTAACAAGTGACAGTCCTGCCTTGTGCCTCTGTCCTGCAGGGGCTTTCCAAAGAAGGCCAGCAGGACTGCCAGAATAGCCTCCGACGAGGAGATCCAAGGCACGAAGGATGCTGTCATTCAAGACCTGGAACGGAAACTTCGCTTCAAAGAGGACCTTCTGAACAACGGCCAACCGGTATGCAGAGATTTGGGACCTAGTTGTGCACTTCCAAGGGCCCAGTCTTCACTCACTGAAACTTAGGTTCTTAAGCTACATACACGAAAATATTCTATTCTTTCCAAGTGTCAACATTCTTATTAGTATGAGGGCTTGAATCTAGAGAAAAAGGAGAAAGTGAAGTGGGTCCCTTCTGTGGCTCTTCTCTGCTCCCTACCATTTATGAAAGCACCCTGGGGTAGAAGCAGATTGGGAAAGAAGGGAAGAGGGGCACTTATGAGGGCTGGAAAAGGGGGGACATGGGGAGGCAGGGAGGGCTAGGCTGTCTCTGTTCAGGAGCAGTGGATGGAAATAAAGTACCAAAAGAAGACTCTGGATTCTAGGGCATAAATTGCTTCTACACAAAAAATACCTTTTTTCAAGTTTTTTTTTTAATTTCAGAATTTTATGGGAGTACAAATGTTAAGGTTAAGTAAATTGCTTCTGTACATTTTGAGTAAAGTTATAAGTGTGCCCCTCATCCAGATGGTGTACACTGTATTCCCCCACCACTGATTAATTTCCAATGAGTATTATTTCCTTATGTGCACACAAGTCTTGATTGCTTTGTTCTAATTTAATAGTGAGTATACATGATGTTTGTTTTTCCATTCTTGTGATACTTCACTTAAAAGAATGGTCTCCAGCTCCATCCAGGTAATACAAGAATTGAGCTCACCATTCTTTATGGCTGAGTAGTGCTCCCTGATGTGTGTACACCACAGTGCGTGAATCCACTTGGGCACTTGAGTTGGTTCTATATCTTTGCAATTGTGAGTTGTGCTGTTATTCAAGTGCAGGTATCTTTTTTATAAAATCTTAATTTTCCTTTGGGTAAATACCTAGTTGTGTGACTGCTGCATTAAATGGTAGATTTTAGTTCTTCGACTGTTTTGGGTCTTCTACATAAATTCTTTGTCTAGTCTTATGTTTATAGGAGTTTTTCCAACCTTTTAGAATTCTTATAGTTTCATGCCTTAGGTTTAACGGTTACCCATTTTGAATAAATTTTCATGAGTGGAGAAAGGTGCGGATCCTGTTTCAGTCTTCTACGCGTAACTGTCCGGTTCTCCCTGCACCATTATTTTCCCCAGCATGGTATATTTTTGTTGTCTTTGTCAGATGGGGGTATCTGTTCTTGTGCCAGTACCATGCTGTTTTGATTACTTTATCTTTACTAGAGAAACTATTGCTGAAGTTCAGTTCTGTTCTACCAGGTATTTTACTAGATTGAGTATCCTTAAGCGTAATGACGCCCATTCTGTAGTCTCGTACAATCTTCTAGTGTCAGCATCAGAGCAAAGTAACTTAGGAAAAAAATAATTCTAATAATTATGTTTTAAAACAGAATTGTGGAGGACATAAGTTGATAGGGTTAAATATATATATATTGCATATATATGATGTTTTCTCTGTTGGACTTAACTGTTTCTCCATCAGTTTTTTTTTTTTGTTGTTGTTGTTGTTTTGCTGACCCTTTTTCTACCACATCAGAGTATTTTAAGGGGATAGGAAAAAGCAAGTCTAGTAAATAAGATCCCACGTAAGGAAAGGACCCTTTATTTGCCTAACTTTTAAGTAGAAGAAAAGGGCCTCTTTGTGTAAAATCCTCCTCTCAAACACCTTTTTCAGAGTAGAAATCTCTCTGTGTTGATGGTGTTTTCTGGCAACTTTAATTACCAAGCACTGATAAATAAAGTGTGTGAGCAGGCCACATTTGATTGAAAAGGTAGAGAATAGAGGAGGGTATTGAATACTGATTTTAATTATTAGGACCTCTTAATCTTACCAAGGAAAATTAAAATTCTAATGAGTTTTGAGTTACTCATTTCACCAAATATAGAAAATTTTCACAAAGGGAAAATATTTTCTCCCTGAAATAAGTGTGATTACATGTGTAAATGTACACACTCTGGAAGTTTTCCCAGGCTCTGTCAACCAAAACATATAAAAGATGAAAATGAATACTTATGGGAACTTTTTCAAGCCAGGTATAGGCATCCCTCCAGCTTTTTTGTTTTGGTTGTTTATTTAAATATTCCTTATGGAATAAGATTCTCTTGGTGAAGGTAGACTTTTATAAGCTATTGTTCAATCATATTGTGTGTATGTGTATTTATATTTATCTGCTTATCCATGAGTAACATTCACAGTAAGTTCCATCGATTCCACAGTAAGAGCCTAAAAGGACAAGAAAAACAAGGTTTCCCTCTTTAGAATCTGGGATTCTCAAACAGCCTTTCCCTAATGTCACATATTACTCTTATTTTTGGCTTCTCTAGACAAGGGCTATACATCCACATGGCATAGAGATAGAAACAAAACTATCTTAGTAAGAAATCTAGAGTTAAAAAAAAATTGTGAAGTACATTTGTCTCCCTAATGGTAGCAGGTGAAATAATAGATATAAAATTTACATTTCTGCTTAGAAGTGTGGAAATGACACTTAAGAGAATAGGTATTTAAAATGTTCTTTAAATACTGAATTTAGTGATTCCTTTTTAAGAGATAGAAGAAAGTAATTTAAGTCCATCATGCTGTACTATGGCAGGCCATGCACCACACACCTGCCTTTTCCTCCTTCCCTGCACATTTTTTTTTTATTGTGTTAAGACATTTATATACTACACTTAGTAGATTTAACATGTACCCTTGTAAAATGCACCATAGTTGTGGTCCCACCAATTACCTTCCCTCCACCCATCCTCCCCTCCTCTTTCCCCTTCATCTTGGGCTGTAGTTGGGTTATAGCTTTCATATGGAAGTGTGGGTGCTTATAAATTGGTTTCATAGTAGGGCTGAGTACATTGAAACTTTTTATTCCATTCTTGAGATACTTTGCTAAGAAGAATATGTTCCAGATCCATCCATATAAACATAAAAGAGATAAGTCTCCATCTTTAAGGCTGCATAATAGAAATAATGGCCTTTTTTTTTTTTTAAATGAAGTAATTTGAACTTCAAGACTGTCATTTGGCACTTCATGTATTTCACTTCCCAGTTTTGGAACCAGCAATTACTGGAAATTTTAAATTTAGCCTAGCATATTTTCCTGATTAGAGAGTTTCAAATAGAATTTGCACCTATATTGAGAAATGTGGAAGTATATCTGAAGTAACTTTTGTGCCCTTTTTAGATTCTGCCCTATGAATTATTCTTGCTAATAAGACACTTATTAATAAAATGCCTCAGATGGGATGGTCTCTGAAAGTTCCTCCCAGATCCCTAATTCTAAGTTACTTGGGGACCAACACTCTATTGTGGATATCACCAACAGACAGAAGAAAGATGTCAGTATTTCTTACATATAAGAATGGCCTAGCAAAAACAGTTGGGGCTGATTCCAAAGTGCTGGTTGCTGGTTACAAAAACCTCTTTGCGTGCTGGACAGGCAGTCTGCTTCCGAGCAGTCGTGCATGTGATGTCAGCCTGGGCAGGTTTCTTTCTTAGTCCTGTAGCTAATGCAGCCATGTGCCATCGTTCTTTAGGGATCCTTACATTGACCTCATTCATCCCCTTTACACAGCAGCCTAGGAAATGCCTTGAGCAGTGAAGACCTCCCAGCACAGAACCGCCCTCAGCTAACACAAACTGAACATGTCTTATGGGCCAGACATCATGTTAAGCAAGTGACAGAAATGGTTTCCATCAGTGATGTGTTCTTTTTAGCTTCTGCATCTTCTTTTCTATAGAAGAGTGTCTTTCTGCTTTTCCTGTCATTCAGCCCTGGGGCTGTTCTGAAGCCATTGGATGGCTATAAAATAACATTTCCTTTAAATGGTTATTTTGCTATTTGCACATCTTTGATTTCCTCTATGATTTTCACGAAAGATAAGTGTATGACACATATTTTCTGCGTGGCTTCTGCCTGGTTGCTTTTTGCTCACTTTAAATTGGTGCTGTATCAAGGTGGGGATGGGGCAGCTCCTTTCCCACACTGTTTCTGACAATGGGGAGCACATAGGTAGCCTCAGAACTCGGAACTTACTCTGTTTTTATTCTTTTTCTTAAGGTATATGTATTTGTGATTTTTTTTTTCCTCTAATTTTGTATTTCGGTGACTTATTTTGTCTAGAGGTTAACATATGAAGAAAGAATGGCTCGGCGACTGTTGGGTGCTGACAGCGCAACCGTCTTCAACATCCAGGAGCCAGAAGAGGAGCCGCCTAATCAGGTACCATGTTGCTGTGGGCTGCTTCAAAGAGTAACAATGGTTTTGTCTCCTTTCCCCATACTTTTCATGGACATGATTCTTAGGATCAATTCTCTGGAAAGTGGAAAGGAAGTCACAGAAAATTGTATTAATATCAGTCAACCTCATAACTGATATTTAAGGAGCACAAAGTCTACCAATGTTAAGTCATTGATATAGAATCGTTTCCATTAGTGATAACTGTTCTTTTTATCTTCTTATTTATCAGTTTATTCTACTTTAGAGTATCTTTCTATTTTTTCCTGTCCCATGCTTTGATGCAAAATAGTTTTGTGTGGAGAAACACATTTTCAGTGACTTCACTTGAAAGAGTTAGTGTATATTCCCGTTACAGATGACCTTTGAACAGCATGGGATGAGCAGCACCAACCCCCTGCACAGTTTAAAATCTACAAATAACTGTTGACTCCTCAAAAGTTTACTAATAGCCTAATGTTAACTGAGGCCTTACTAGTAACAAACAGCTGATTAACACCTATTTTGTATATTATAAACCTTATGTATTATAATAAGGTGCTTGTCATGAGAAATAAAAAACGTATTTACTATTCATTAAATGGAAATGGCTCATTATTAAAGGTCTTCATTCTCCTCAGCTTCACATTGAGCAGGTAGAGGAGGAAGAGGAGGGATTGGTTGAAACTTAAAGCCTATTTATAATAACATGCTGACTGTCATAGAATTTATACTACTATACTGAAAGTGAAAGACAGAATGGTCGTGTGAGTGCCCACAGCACCATTTTTGCTGATGTATCGCACCACTGTAAAGTCAGACAGTATCTGTAGTCATAAATCACTGATCAGCAAAAGCTCTGAAGTGTTCTTTGTTTTCCCAGCTACCACTAAAAAAGTCACTTCATGCATTTGATATAAGCTGCTTTTATTTGGAGTGTCCAGATGCAGTATCAAAGCTAAAATAAAGTTTTAAAACAAGTTTAAAGGATCAAGTAAACTCTTTCTCATGTCTTGTCATCCTTCAAAATCTGAAAGTTTTTCTATGCTAAATGTTGCTGCTACAAAAGTTTCACTTAAAGAAAACTAGAAAACTTGCTGGATTCTTATTTCTATTGTTGGTTTTCACTACTTTTTTTCTACTATTACAGGAAATTGGGTCTCCTCATGCTTCTGTAGGGAATCCTCTGGATGGTCAAAAGGTCGTGCCTTTCTCCTCCTATTTTGTCACTGTGTCTGTTCTCTCTACTTGTATCTGTCTTTCCTGCCATAAATGCTATGACTAGTACCTGTTTTTGTTGAGTATCAGATGAACAAAATTATTGCAATATGATTTTTCTTGACATTTATTTACAAACTTGAATTTAATGTGTCATTAGTACATAGTCTGCACTTTAAATCATGAAACAATTTTCATTTGTCATACCTTTCTGAGAGAAAAGTAGTAGTGATTAATTTGATAGTAATTAGACAAAACAACTCTGTGGTGTTATTTTTTTGTAGTTTTACCATGGTATTTCTTCCTTCAAACACAAACTTTTTTTTAAGAGTTCAGTAACGTTTAAATATAGTTAAACTAACTTGTCTTCATTCTACTTTGTAGGAAAAAAAAAATACCCTGTAGGATTAACTTTAATCACACATAAGATGCTGATACACTCTTTAACCAAAAATTTGCCTGGATCGTCTGCTGTACTTTTCCTTGTAAACCTCTAAAGTTAGTGGGTGCCCTGAGTTAAGGAGGCCCTGTGAGGCACAGGGATGTTAGATTTTTTTCTTAAAATTCTGTATAATATCCAGCTGTTTGCCACATGTGTACTGTTAGCTGTCAGGAGAGATGCCCCAGCTTTCATCAGATGCATCAGCTTTCATCCTACAGAAAGACATCACTGCTCCATCGTGTAACACTTTATTTTTATGAACAGTTTAGGTAAACAGCATTTGTGTTTGCCTTTTTCTGTCCTTGTCCCTCTTTTTCCCCAAGAGAGGAGGAAAAAAACACTGATCTTTTGGAGTTTTTCCTTTCTTTTCTTTCTCTTGGATGATAGGTCTGGAAGACAGCTACTCACTTCCAGATGTTTTTATTTCAAATGAAATTGAACTGGGTGCAGACTATGTTTCTGAGCTCCGTGTTAGTAATATCTCTGTCTCCTTGGTGCCTTACAGGGAGGGTGCGGTACAGAACCTACCAGGAAGGGTGGGAGCAGGGGACATGCTATGGTGGGAAATGTCACTCACACACTCTGTTCCTCTAGGAGTACAAAGTCTCCAGCTGTGAGCAGAGGCTCATCAGTGAGATTGAATACCGGCTGGAGAGGTCTCCTGTGCAAGAGTCAGGCGAGGAAGTACCCTTCATTGATGTCCCTGTGGACAAGAGGGTGGCCCCGATGTTTGAGATGAAGCTGAAACATTACAAGATCTTTGAGGGGATGCCAGTGACTTTCACCTGTAGAGTGTCTGGAAATCCAACGCCAAATGTGAGCTGACAATAAAATAATTGGCTTTGTAAGAGTTGTTTTTTGAGGAAGAGGTTAGCTTCCAAAAGACAGCATGTGTGGTGGGAGGGAGAGACACAGACCACCTCTCTTGGGTACCTGAAGGTCAGGACCACCCTCAGGAGCTATCAGAAACTAGAAGGGTGTGGGGAGTGGAGAACAAAAGGGACCTCTGTATTATTTACTCCACTGTCACTCCCTAATTGCAAATGACCTCACTGAGTTCTGTGTGGTTAATTAACTTTGCCACGATACAAGAGCTGGTGAGTGGCCAGGCTTGGATGTGGACCCCGTGCTCTGTACACACCAAGAAGTGACAGCTTATTGTACATAGTAAACTTTAAACCCTACTGTACAAAACCAAGGCTTCCTGTGTGTACAGAGGAAGTAGGTGATCACAGCTGCTGCCAGGAGGGTGGTAAGAGCACCAGCCACAGGAGTGTGTGTATGTGCTGGGCACAGGGTGCCACTCCTTAGACGGAGGACTAGAGTTAACTTCACTAGCCAGTGAAGCAATAAACTTCCCTACAACTTGAGTGAAAAGGATAAAAAGAGCAAGAAATTGAAACCCTCAAATTACTCTATGGCATATGGAACCAAAAGTATAGAAATTAATATTATGATAGGATGATTACAACCCTTAGAAACAAGCACTATCCTATACATGGGTGCAGCTCAAGGTGTTTGCCACTCTCCCAGAGTAGAAAGGAGGAAATTGTGCTGAACATTAGTCCCAATAAACACTGACAGACCAGGTGAGGAGAGTCCACAGAGCCAGGAGCAGGGAAACAGAGGGCAAGCACTGCACCATATTGGACGCACTAAAGATTCTCTAAAATAACTACTTAAAGTAATTAAAACTATTTAAAAAGGGATAGAAACTATAATGAGAAAACAGGACCGTTCCCCCCCCACACACACACACACACCTGCCCCAAGAATGCAGAGTGCAGAGGTTTTTTTTTTTTTTTTTGTGGTTTTTGGCCAGGGCTGGGTTTGAACCCATCACCTCTGGCATATGGGGCCAGCACCCTACTCCTTTGAGCCACAGGTGCCGCCCAAGAATGCAGATTTTTAAAACAAGCATATAGAAATGAAAAGTACACTCCCTGAGAAGTTGAGCTGAAGTGAGAACCGAAATGGAAGAAAGGATAGTGAGATGGGGACACCAGGTACTCTAAGGACCGCTTTCCTTTAGGTCCATGTGTTAATTTTGTTTTCATAATAAAGTAAGTTGTACCATCATATTCTTTCCTTAAAACTGAATTCCAGCCCCACAGTCGCAAACAAAATAGCCTTATATTTCCAAACCTTTATCCATTTCCTAATAAAATGGGACGTCTACAAAAACTTAATTGTTAGAAAGCCTCTTTACCATTCAAAATTTGGATAATAGCTATGTATTCCAAATACAAATATTTGTATTCCAAATATGATATCAAATATATGTATTAAAAATTAATTTGTATCTGTTCTTCTGAAAGGCATTAAATTATTATTTCTGTATACTATACTACAGTTGATCCCTTCACTTTTTGGAGAGCAAATCTAGCTTCATTGTACAGATTTATAACTCATCTGAAGTATGCTTTTTAAAAAGCTCAGTTACGGTATATGTATCAGTGCTGACTTTCTTAAGTGCTAGTAAAAAAAAAGAGGCAGACCAACCCCCTCCCAAAAAAAACCCCCCAATTCTTTGAAGAAAGAAACAGATTAAATAATTTTTTCCCCTAATACTTTCTTGAAGGTCAGGGGCTTCATCTATGAAAAAGTATTAAGTAGTTATTTGTAACCTGTGTGAAGCAACTAGTCTGAAAATAGTCCATTCTTTCTAGTAGTTAGAATAATAGCTTCTAATGTAATTGTTAGGGCTGCTTTTAGTTTCTGTTACTCAAAATTACTAAATGATAGAATTGAAGAACTTGTTATATGTTATGACTTGGTTGTACTGATAATCATTTAAAGTAAAGATGCTTTCTCATGAAAAAATAAATTTACAGCTTACGAATGAAATTCAACAAGAAATTATATCTTGAACTAATTATAAAGTATGATGCTTTATATAATTCAGTTTTTAGAACTGAAAGTTATTAGTCCAGTTGATGATTAATGTTTAGGCTGTAGTATTAATAAAGAAAATTTTCTATAAATTTGGAGCTGTCTGAAAAATAGGAGTTGAAGAGTTATAGCAATCAGACCCTGATAATTCATGCATTTATTTAATGCTGTAGCTTTCTAGTCTTTTTGCATCTTAAGAATTTAGTTTTCAAAAAAATTTTTCAAATATTGTCATACTTTGACAGGAAAGCGAATCTGAATGCCAATTTGTGTCTCAGTTTGCACAGTGATTAAGAAGAATTTTATTTTCAAAACTAAAGGGTCCAAAGCAGGTTTCTTTTGTTAGGAATCAGCAATGCTTCTGTTTGCAAGGAGTAAAAATAACAACAAAGAACCTGCTGTGGCTTAAAAAAAAAAGAGGAGGAGGAGGGTTTATTTTCCCATCTAACAGTAAGTCTGGAGCAAGGTCGATGCAGACATCTAGCTCAGAATCTCAGTCATACTGGGATTTTCAGTGCTGCTGGCACTGAAATTCATAAGAGTAGGCCCATCTTTCCACTGTGTAGTTCATAATCTAAATCCAGAATAATACCTGAATCATCACATATCTGTGGACCAATGGTTTTGTCTAAAGATGAGGGAAGGAAAGAACATCTACAGTAGTTGAACCACTTTAAAATTCATATTTAATCAAAATTTACTTTTACCTTATTTTTCACATGTAATTTTTTATCAACTTAAGTTATATATGGGAAAAATATTGTACTTTTCAATACTACTGTGCTTCTTTTGCCACAATGCCGCTGTCAAGCTTTAGGACTTTGGTCATATGCGCTGGTCTCTCAGAATCCCAGCCCCAGCCACCCACCTTCACTGCGGCCTCTATTTGTCAGACAGTTCAGCAGAATGACTAGAGTTTGGGATCTATGTTTGTCTTGGAAACAACCTTATTACCTTTACATTGTAAGTAAGACATTTTAATTGCCAGTACATTTTGAGAAAAGCAAAAAGAAAAATGCCTATAATCCCTCTAGACAGAAATAACCCCTACATAACTGTCCAAATTCAATAATAGCCTATTATGTAAAATAATGATATACCATGCCATGTTTTTAAAAACAAAAGGAGGTGTTGTATATCACATATTTTTTAAAGTACAATAGAATCGAATTTGTTTGCTACCTGCTTTTTTTCTGCTCAAACTTCAATTTCCTATACAGGTATTTGGTTCAACATGAAAACTCAGGTCAGGTCTGCAGACACCATGTTATTTCCAGTCCTCCAAACAGAATGCAACTATACACATTCCTCATCGGTCATGATTGGTCCTGTTTCCTCTCTCAGGTCTATTGGTTTAAAGATGGGAAGCAGGTTTCTCCCAAGAGCAGTCACTACTCCATTCAGAGAGACCCAGACGGGACCTGCTCCCTCCACACCATGGCCTCCACCCTGGACGATGATGGGAATTACACCATCCTGGCTGCAAACCCTCAGGTGAGGAAGGATGTTGCAGGCCTATGTCTTGTGCCTATGGGCATATTCCTTTGACTCAAGAAACTATTTTTCCAAATTCTGCATCCACTTGGTTTCCAGAGGACAGAAAAATTCTTCATTTCCTGTTTTACTTTCCCTATCAGGCGTTGTTCTACCAAGTGATTCCGGGTAGACATGTATTCCTTTCACAGATGTTAGGGCCCAACAAGTAAGCAATAGATGGCAATAATGGACTGGACACAACCCTATAGTAGAAAATAAGCACTGAAAAAACACACAAGTAATGAAATATCAGGTAGGGTTATATGGAGAAAATAAAGTAGAAGGAAAACAAAGTAAAATATTTTTTAAATGTATACACACTTGTTAATGGGATAAGTACTGTATAAGAGCACAGTCACATAATTTTGATCGTACTTATGTATAGCATTCAGGATGTGTTTTCACCAAAATGTTTTTAATTTGCCCCTAGATTTAGGGTCAGCAAATCAGTTGCCTTTTAGAATCAGGCTCCTGGGTAACAAGTTCCCAGGTGAATCCTGCAAATTCTTTTTTACCAAGTATTTTATACATTCTAGACACTAGAATATATGTAGTACACAAATTGAGCAAGAAGTGACTTCGTACCTTGGGAGAAACCAAATGTGTGACAGGAAAAGAAGGGCAGGAAATCAAACAGAAAGAACAAAAGCCCAGGACTTGACCCACACACTTGCCCAGGCCTTGAGCAGCCTCAGGCCAGGTGGCTTGGCAGGGCTAGCATAGCTTCTAGCTTGGCCACTCCAGCAAGCCACATGCCATCTCACTGTGCCTGCTCTGAGCCCCTAAGATCTCTCAAATAATAAGTTCCAAGTTTTCCTCCTTTTAAATTCCTTTCAAATTAATTCGAATTCTTAATTTCAATCAATCAATTTCAATCTCTCAATATCAATCAACGGAGCACACTCCCTCTCACCCCCGCTCTCAATTAACAACTACTACTATCTCTCTAGCTTAATGAGGGGAGCAAAGAAGAGCCTCTACTCTCAATTAACATCTAACAACTATTTTTACCCTCTCAATTAACAGTGATTAACAACCATTACTCAATTAACTATCATCACTAATAGTTTTTTTATCAATGACAAGAGCTCTCTCCCTTCTCCCCCAACTCCTGACTCTCCTCCCACACACAACTTCAACAAATGTGTAAAAAGCACTCAGTGTATCTGGTACATGTATGCTTTCTTAAATTGCCATCACTTTAACTCAAAGACACAACTTACCCTGCCTTAGAGCAGAACGTGTGAGCAGGTTTGAAGGGTCAGCTCTGTGTCCAGGCCCTTGCATATTTTAGGTATTTAACTGTGTTTAGTTTGTAAGTCTCAAGATTTGTTCATTTTACATGAATGTGATGTCATTCAGACCATCCCAGATGTGGTTCTCACACAGTCCTCATTTTCTCATGCTGACATCTCCTTCATGTGTGGTTTGGGTAAGGGATACCACTAACTTTCAATAAGGTTATCACTAGGGTGGGACCTGTGGCTTAATGGACTAAGGCGCCGTCCCCATATGCCGGAGGTGGCAGGTTTAAACCTAGCCCCGGCCAAAAACTGCAAAAATAAATAAATAAATAAATAAAATAAATAAAAATAAGGTTATCACTAAAATACCTGACAGGAAACATGTAGCTTTGATTCAGAATTGGCCACAACCAGTAGGCACAGATTATGATTAATGCAAAGAGGGTTGTCATGTTAAATACTGTCCTGGATAAAACAGTGAAGTTTACTTAACAGTTGAGAGAAAGACCCTGTCATCCAAATTCTTTGTGTTAAGGTTTTACTAAGGAACTTAACTCAGGGAAGGTGCTTTTCTGAAAGGGCTGCTGCCACTGCTAACACACCACACTGATTTGTTGTGCAATGATGTCTTATGGGGAGCAGGACAGTAGACATGCGTATGCTTAATGGTTACCAGCTTTGCACAGCAAGTCACCCCTTCCTGGTGTCTCTGGCAGGGCCGCACCAGCTGCACTGGACGGCTGATGGTCCAGGCTGTCAACCAGAGAGGCCGCAGTCCCCGCGCCCCCTCAGGCCACCCTCACGCCAGAAGGTATTTCAGATGTTCTTTCCCATAAGTGTCACTATTATTTTGTTTATTCTTGTTTTCTTTATCACTATAAAGTCAATAGTATTAGAATCACAGTGTGGTCACAAAAGTGGAAGATGAAACGTTGAGTACGGACTTGCCATGGGTAGGTCCTTTGCTATTCAGAAAGAAGAGGGAACAAACATTTGTTGAGATGCACTAGGCCCACTCAGATACATCACTGTTAATTTGTCAAATAGAGCACATTTTATGTGTGAAGACACACTCAGTACCTTTAAATGGTACATTACCATTAAATATAAGTACATGGTTAAAGAAGTTTGATTTTGAACATTTGCTTATCAACAGCTGTGTGAGTTGACAATGATTACCAGTTGCCCCTGCATTTCTTAAAATCAGTATTTTGTTAATGTTCATTTTTTAAGCTCTTAGTTTCAGACCATCAGACCACAAATTTTGCAGGTTAAAATCTGTCATTTTTTAATTTTATTTTTTTGAGACAGAGTCTCAAGCTGTCATCCTCGGTAGAGTGCTATAGCATCACAGCTCACAGTAACCTCAAACTCTTGGGCTTAAGCGATCCTCTTGCCTCAGCCTCCCAACTAGCTGGGACTACAGGCACCCACCACAACACCCAGGTATTTTTTTGTTATTGTTGTTATAGTTGTCCTTGTTTGGCAGGCCCAGGCTGGATTTGAACCCGCCAGCTCCGGTGTATGGGCTAAGGTGCCAAGCCAAAATCTGTCATATTTTAAATGCTCAAACTAATAACAGCATGCTTCCCAGTCTTGCATCTGTGCAGGGATGCAGACAGAAAAATGGGAGACAAAGAAAGAAAAGAGATACTACTTCTTAGTAACATATTTGCATTAAAAAAAAATAAGGGTAGGTTGGGCGCCTGTGGCTCAGCGGGCTAAGGCGCCAGCCACGTACACCTGAGCTGGCGGGTTCGAGTCCAGCCCTGGCTCGCCAAACAACAGTGACGGCTGCAACCAAAAAATAGCCGGGCGTTGTGGTGGGTGCCTGCAGTCCCAGCTACT
>CAUYRH010050132.1:0-49900 GCA_963574655.1 Perodicticus potto
TTTTTGAGACAGAGCCTCAAGCTGTCACCCTGGATAGAGTGCCGTGGCATCACAGCTCACAGCAACCTCCAACTCCTGGGCTCAAGCGAGTCTCCTGCCTCCGCCTCCCAAGTAGCTGGGACCACAGGCGCCTGCCACAACGCCCGGCCGTTTTTTTCTTTTGGTTGCAGCCACCATTATTGTTTGGCGGGCCCAGGCTGGATTCGAACCCGCCAGCTCAGGTGTAGGTGGCTGGTGCCTTAGCCCCTTGAGCCACAGGCACTGAGCCAGTCAGAACAATTATCAGCTGAGGTGAGAAGATGTATTAAAGCACAGAATTAGTGGTGTGGGCGGGGCGGTCTCTTCCTGTGAGGGTCATCTGTCACTACATCAAGAGAGCAGCCCAGGGGCAGAGGGCTTGAGGCCGGACAGATGTTGATTTGAACCTTGCTTCTCATTAACCCAGCTTTGGGACCTGTATTACTTCACTTCTCTGAGCCTCAGTTTCCTCACTCGTGAAATAATGACAGTGTCTCCAAGCAGAGATGTGTGCACAGCAGAAGACAGAAGCTGTGGCTCTAAATGTGATCGCCCCTTCCCTCCTCTAAGCCTTGAGTATGTGTACATGGGTATGTGTGTGTACATCCGTGAGTCTGCGCGACTGTACTTTCCTTCTCTACATTGTAGACCGCAAATGAAGAGTGTCAGGTCTTAATCATGGTAACTGGAGGGATATTGCCCCATTAAAGTTAAATGTGAGTTTCTCCCGCCCTTGTTTCTGACCGAATCTGCCCAAGTCCACATTCTGTGATAGGAATTCCTGATGCTTCCACCCTTCTCTTTTCTGTGGTCATGCTTGTTTTTCTTGGAAACGGCCTAGAATCCAGGTCCTCGGTGGTTGAAATGATGATTCCACTGTTCAAGAGAAGTGGAGGGAAGGGGGGAGGGGAGAGCATGGGAACAAGTTCCTAACACACATCCCCATGGGGTGTCATGCTGCTTTCTGGGTTTCACCAACATTTAAGTTCTGGGGTGCTACCTTTCCTGAGCAGAAAGCATCTAGGATTGAGTTAACAGAGTTTTTCTTTTTCTTTTTTTTGAGACAGAATCTCACTATGTCACCCTTGGTAGAGTGCCGTGGTGTCACAGCTCACAGCAATCTCAAACTCTTGGGCTTAAGTGATTCTCTTGCCTCAGCCTCCCAAGTAGGTGGGACTACAGGTGCCCGCCACAATGCCCAGCTATTTTTTTTTTTTTTAATTGTTGTCATTGTTGTTTAGCAGGCCTAGCCAGGTTCAAACTCCCCAGCCCTGATGTATGTGGCAGGCGCCGTAACCACTGAGCTACGGGTGCCTAGCCTTCATTTTCTTTCTTCATTTTGGTGGGTGTGATAGCACATGTCTTGGGGCATATGAACCTTATGTAGCATCTCCCTGATCACATTTGGTCCACCCCCACTTCCAAGTCTCAGACACTTCTCATGATGCAGCCACCTCAATGGAAACCCAGGCCGGGGTGTTTGGATTCAGACTTCTGCCTCGGCCACCATGCCCTGGAGGGCCCTGGTGGTGCCGTGCTCATTGGAGTTCACGGTGCCTCTGATGGTGTCTGATCTCGTTCATTTCTACTTCCACTAGGAACGTGTGCCGGAGCTGGGGGGAGGCAAGGGTATCGCCACAAAAGAGTCTGGGAGGTACGGTGGCGTGATGCAGCAATGTCAGGGCCAGGTTCACAGCTTGCTCCAAACCCCAGGGAGCCTGCAGCTGCAGGTCCTAGTCGCATTCCCAACTTGCCAGGGCTCTAGGGCACTGAGGCAGGGTGATTTTAAGCAACACCTGGATGCGACCAGAAGTTGAGTGTCTGTGGTGTAAGCAGTGTCTTCATCCCAATTTCCTTTTGTTTACCTTTCACTCATAGAGGCTTTGCATGAGAGGTGCGAGTAAACTAGAGAAAGATTCCAAGCCAGCACGTGGTATAGGACTGCAACAGGAAGGGTGCTTTCTGATCCTTCATTGATTCATTCATTCCCTGAAGAAAGCCTTACTGAGCATTTATTATGTGCCCCGGGATACAGTGGCAAAGATAACGGACACACCTCTTGCCCATCCAGGGCTTACCTGTTATTGAACATGAATGAAATAATCAGACAGATAAACATATAATCACAAACTGTGCTAAGTGCTAGAGGAGAAACAGGGTGACATGAAAGGGGATGTTATAGAGGATGAGAAAGTGACATTCGAGCCGGGAACTGAAAGATGAGTAGGGAACAGTGAGGCGAGGGCAGGCTGGGGTAGCGGGAGGAGGGCCAGCTCTGGTGATGGGAGGGTAGAATGAAATGGTCCCTACATTTGGGGGCATCCCAGAGGAGGGAATGGGCTTTTCAATGGTACTACCAGAAAACTGTGCAACATAAGGCTGAGAGCAATGGCTCATGCCTATAATCCTAGCACTCTGCGAGGCTGAGGCTAGAGGATTGCTTGAGCTCAGCAGTTCAAGACCAGCCTGAGCAAGAGTGGGACCCCATCTCTACTAAAAATAGAAAAACTAGTCGGGCGTTGTGGCAGGTACCTGTAGTCTCAGCTACTCAGGAGGCTGAGGCACGAGGATTATTTGAGCCCAGGAGTTTGAGGTTGCTGTGAACTAGGCTGATGCCACAGCACTCTACCCAGGGAGACAGAGAGTCTGTCTGGATAATCCCAAGGTGAGCTTGTGAGGGCAACACAAGGTGCAGGGAGCTGGGTTAGAATAGTAGGAAAGACTGCAGATTTCCCACACTAAGAGAGAACCTTCCTAACTAAGAGGGAACCATCCTGGGACCTACTCCTCAACTCCAGGGCCCAGCACTGTGCCGGGTTTCCTGTGCTTTACTCATTAATAGCAGCAGGAACTTTGTAAGATGACAGCTGTGTTTTGTTTTAATCTTCCTGTTGATGAAACAGGCAGGGAGGATGAAAACAGTGGTCAAAGCCATCCAGGTATGAAGTGGCCGAGGTGGGCGTCAAGCCCAGGTCACCCTGACCCTGAGGCTGATGCCTCAATCGCTTGTTGGACCTGGGCTGCCCAGGCCATGGGGTGTCAATGCCAGAAGATGCTAGAAGAGAGATTTTCTCTCCCAACCTGTTCTTTTTACAAAGGAGGGAACCATGAACTAGGGCAGGGAATACATGCTTTTCTCGGAGCTTTAAAGCAGGAATGTGTAAGAGCTGGGATGGAGAGCTCGGAATCCTGGCTTGGGTCTCTATCGCTTTCCTTCTGTTTGGGTGCTGAGGGATCCTGGCTTCCTGCCCTGGGCCCATCACTGACAGCTGAGCAAACCTCTAGTGTCCATTTGCTGGAGTATAAATTGGAGTCTTCAAGCTCAGCTTGCTCCTGGGCTCAGGTGGTATTACCAGGATTAGTTACACGGCTCGGGGAGGCCTAGCCTTTTCTGGGAAAAAAGGCTACATAAAAGACACTATGAACATTATTTTCTGTTTTGATCTATTTATAACTGGGGCCTTCTAGAATGATATTTAAAAAATAGAGAAATGATCCACATTTTAAACTGCATTCTTCCTGCCTTTTCCTGGTCATCATAAGTAATATTGAGTTTTCTAAGAACTCATATAAGATACGAAATACCCGAGTAACGGGAGCCATTTGCTGCTTAAATTGGAGACTTGCAAATCAATTTTCAGGAACTAGAGCATGCATTTTTCTCCTAAAAAAAAAAATTCTTCAAAATGACATCTGGCTGTTCACTGCATGTCCTAATGAAACCAGGAGCTAGCTCCGGTGTGAGGATTTGACATCTAAGTGAAAAAGGGGGGAAATACTCTTATCTGAAAAGTTGTAAATCTAAGATACGTGATTATTTTCAAGACTGAAACAAGCCTTAGGAATTTACAGAGTTTAAGGAGGCCAAATTTCATTTAGATCTACTCCTTTACCCATCCATGCAAAGCAAAAATCCCCAGATCCTTGGGGGTGATACTTTATGGCCTAGCTGTAGGTCCAGGTAGGTCTCACACCACAGAAAAGCATGGAGGGGGTGAGTGTCATAGCTCAGAGACTCTTTGATGTGGTGATTCTCAGTCCTAGCAGCTCAGTGAAATTGCCTGGGATGGTTTAGAAAACCATGGCTGCCTGGGTACTCCCCCTACAGACTCTGATCCGATTGATTTGGGTTGGAGCTCAGCACCTGTATTATGGTAAAGGGACTGTAAAAAACTGGTCAACATATGAAGATGGTCAACATAAGGAACACGGCCTGCTATAGTGATGCGTGCGTGTCTGGTCTATGAAAATTAAGTTGACTTAAGGTGGTCAGTGTAGGGAGGTGGTTACCTAGGGAGGGTCTACTGTATTTAAAAGATTCCCCAGGTGATTCTAATGAAACCAGGCTCCTCTTGTGAGGATGAAATGAGGAGACGCATACCCAGAAGAGTACTTGGAATGCAGGTGCTCAAGCCCGCAACTTCCTTCCTCTGGTTTTTCCCAACTCTCCCAACCTGCACACCTTTTGCTTCCCTCCATCCCAACACTCCCATCTCTTGTCCCTCCCATTCCTGATGAGTTAATAGAAGAAAGCTTTCCAAGTGCCACCCAGTGGCTGTTGTCTTCCTGTGTGTGCACACGCACTCGTGCAATGTGGGCACATGTGTGCGTGTAGCACATGTGTGCGTGTAGTGTGGGTTCCATGCTGTCTTCAGAGGCAGGTGGTTGGGTTGGAAGAGGGGAGTCTATGATTTCTGGCAGAGTGTAAGAAACTTGTTCCTGGCTTACGAGGGTACCTTCTTGCACCTTACTGTCACGGTAATTGGGGTGTTCAGTCTGCCTGTGCAGACTGTCGTACCCTGGAGACACATGGCTGAGTCTAGTTTCATGCTTCTGTGGCCCGGGTGCTCACTCCAGGAATGAAGAGGGGTGATTTCAGGTCTGAGCTCAGCATTTGGGCAATGACTGGGGAGTGGTGGGCATTCCCAAGCATCCTGCTTGTCAGAAGTAAGGCGAGGTAGGGGAGCAGTTGGTTGGCCCCCAAGTGCCTTCTCTTGCGATCCCTCAGGCCTCAGGTCTCATAGCTGCTGCATGTTTAGCGCACAGGGGTGAGGTAACCCAGGCTGGACTGTTGTTTTCTAGAACATGCATGGGCTTTTTTTGCTGAGAGGGCCTCATAGGAAGCTCACTTGAGTCAGAGTTGGAGACTGTCTACTTTCACTGTGGCTGAATTCAAGAAGTGGTGTGCAGAACAAAGCTTGTGTCTTCTTGGATTGTTTGACATCCTGTGGCAAATTAGATGTGGGTTATTTTCAGCATTGTCATGAGGAACCAGTCAGCTGGGCAGCTGTAGGAGCCCACAGAGACCTTACCCCACATCTTAAACAGCTGGAGAACTTTTCTAAGCAGCTGGCTGTCCTTGGACCAGCCCTCAAATGCCCTTCTCTTTGGGTATCAGGCGAGGGACCCTTCTCAGAATTGCTGATTTCTCTCCTTTCTTTTGGTAACTCTCACGCTAAACATATTTGGTGATTTGCTTGCCCTTGCAGTTAAGAAGTAGCTTTGGATCTACCTTCTATTTCTCTTTGAAATTGTGAAAGATTTGAGCAACCAAGTAACCTTGGAAGTCTATCGGAATGAACTTACCTTTTTAAGATGAGCTTAAATTGACCATAGAAGTGAAAAGATCTTTCCAAAGATGGATATTGGAAAGACATACATCAATGATTTTATTTCTTTATTGCTGTTTCTGTTGGAATTAAACTCTTTCAAATGAAGAGTCTGGGTAAAGAAGAAAAAATTATGGGCCACTTCTGAGATTAACACCCCTAATATGGTGCACCCAGACATAGTGCGAGCTTTTCATCAATATTCTGCCAATACAAGTCTGCTGCCCTGCAGGATGAAATTGCCTGGGTTGGGAGAGTAATTTGATCTCGGAGTGACTTTAATCAATGTGCTTCTGTTAAGCAAGTATTTCCAATTTTTCAGCAGGTTTGTTTGCTGTGTAAATTTCTTTTCTCTGCCAATATGCTGAGCTGGCACCATTAATTTCCACAGGTGGGACGAGGCCGTTGGCTCCCTTGGGTTGCTTTTCTGTGCGTTAGGAACTGGAAGGATAGAGTTTCACGAGCCATTGCAGCCAGCTAAGAGCACCTGGGTCAACGTTTGCAACGGCTGGGAGGGACCACCCTCTAACAGCGAGTGCCCCCCACGTTGCTGAGGAGGGTCTAGTTGTTGGAGGTTTACTTTGGACACATTTTTTGCTCATAGTGGTTGGCATAGACAGGAAGGCCGAGCCAGGAATGAAATATCCGACAGCCACAGATGTTGCAGCTGGGGGAAACTTCCAGGAATGAATTCTGCCGAAAAGTCTGCCTGTGGCAGAGGTGATTATTGGCACTCTCCTCCTAAATCAATTCCTTAGGAGAGGGTAGCTTCAGATTCTGTGCCCTCTGTTTCTTTCTGGGTCACTCAAAAGCATTTGGGGACTCCTTTCAAGTTACAGAAACTGCATAAAAATTGCTCAAGGCAGAAACATTTTTTAAATGGATTTTCATCCACTCTGCCTTCAGCCCTCTAGACAGAGAGAAAAATTCCTTTTAAATGTATCCCTAAATTTATTGTAAGGAGACAAACGGGACGCCAAGCTGAAGTTCCACAGAGGGAGCTGGATGCACAAATGCTTGTGGGAATGCACCTCTGTCTGGCGCACCTGCCACCCGGAGGCCAGCCTTCCCTTGGTGGGCTCTGTTTGTTCAGCTGGGAACTCCGCTGATGGCGGGGAAGCGACCATGTTCCTCAGTTACTCTTCCACATTTTGCTCATCTTCAGAGCTCAGCCTAAGTGTTGGACTCAGGCAGCCCAAGGGTCTCAGTCTTGCGCTTCTCTCTTTTTTCACTGAGGCACGAGTCTCACTATGTCACCCTTGGTAGAGTGCCGTGGCGACACTGCTCACAGCAACCTCAAACTCTTGGACTTAAGTGATTCTCAGCCTTTCAAGTAGCTGGAACTACAGGTGCCCACCACAATGCCCAGCTATTTTTTTGTTGCAGTTGTCATTGTTTAGCAGGCCCAGGCCAGCCTCGAACCTGCCAGCCTCAGTGTATGTGGCCAGTGCCCTACCCACTGAGCTATGGGCGCTGCCATCTTGTGCTTCTCTTAAGGCCCTTGGCCTTGGCTGCCTTGCCCCATTGCCTTTGCTCTTTTGAAGACAGGGGCTCTACTGGAGCTGGATCCTGAGCTCCCAGCTCAGTGTCAGGCTCGTCCTCTGTGGGGAAGGAAAAAAATAGTTTTGTATTTTTCCTAAGCTTACATTTTTCCCTTTTAAAAGTTCTTTCATGGTTTTGCTGCTAGAGATGAATGAGCCATTTCCAATCTGATAGACTCAGTGATGGATTCACTTTTTGTACCCTAAATCTGGAAAAAAAAGTTGTTGCCTGCAATTTCCAAATTGCCAAAGCAGCGTATATACTTGGGATTGTGAATGATTGGTTATATCAGTTAACTAGGAATAAACGTCCTTGACTCAGAGATGCCAGTGATATGATAAAGCATACAGTAGCAGCTTCAAAGCAGTTGCCTGTTTAAAGGTGTGTTTAACAGAAATGAGGCTGATAAATACAAAGCAGCAAATACACACACACTGGCAGGTGCTGGAGCTGATCCCGACGTGAGCACATAATACTTTCTGGTAGTGATAAAGAGATGTCGATTACCAAAGTGGGACCCCTTCTTAGGAAGTGTGCAGCTCTTGAAACCCCTCACGCCTCCAGGGTGATATGCCAATAAACCGAACTTTTGGATAGAAGTGCAATTTGAGAAGACATTTCTCTCCCTCCTGGATTTCCTTTGGGAGGGAAAACAGAACCCGCTTCCACACTGCAGTAGGGAATGTCTGCTGGATTGCTGTTCCAGGAGTTTGCCTGTGCAAATAAACAGCTTGCTCAGGAGGGTGAGTGGGAGAGATCCCAACGAAACTCTACCAGTACAGGCCTGTAGTCTCATATCTGAGATTCCACATGGGAGTAAGTTTGAAAAAGCATAGTTTCTGCTTTAAAAAATCGGCACCAAAGCGGATCTGGCCACAAAGGTAACCTGAGTAACCTGAACTATGACGACGGGTCATTGTCATGACTTTGTGAACATAGGAGAAAAAATTTCATACATCAGTGGAAGTTCCATGTTGGGCGATATACACTTACCTGTGAAGCAGAGATGATGGCTATTTACTCAATTAAACACGGTGTAGAAACACGTGATTACCGAGAAAAGGACGCAGGAAGTTTGAAAATCGTCTCTCACGGTGCCGCCTATTCAGCCAAGCATCTGCTCCTAGCCCCTCATCCATCCTGTCCACCCAATTCCAACACAGCCGTGACAAACCCCCGCTGGCACCAATGCATCTTGCATACAGAGGGAGAGGCCTTCAGTCTAACTTGAATCAATAGGGGCTTGACATTATATTGAATGATTCCTTAGAAAAAAGCAGTAGAGTGTTTATATGTATGGTCTATATCACATTATTTCACCAACGAGTTTATAATGATATATACTAACTACCAAAAAATATGATTTATGTTATTTTGCATTCTTCATTCCACTTACTGGGACTCAGGATTCCTATGTTTAACTGCAGCACGTGTGCTTAATTTCAAGAGGTTGCCTGAAACCTGCCCATAGTGTTCCGTGAAGATGTGGTGGGCAATGTGGGCGCAGTGCCCACAGCCCTGGGATCTGATTGTGTCCTTTTGTTTTTCATGGGCTTTCGCTCCCCGGGGCCAGCACCTGAAAGCTGCGGGCGCTGCGTGGGACCGTTCTCCAGGCTGTGGGAGTGTACTCTGCACTGCAGAGTTGTAAGAGCTGAAAGTGCGGTGCCCGAGAACTCATGCCTTACCTTTACCCTTCCCCCATCTGAAATCAATGATGGAGGGTCAACGTCGTCCTCTCGGGAGACACCACCTTGGGGGTGTAACTTACACACCACAGTTGCTCTGCAAGATGCTCTCCTGTTCCTGCAATCTGCCTTCTCCAGCTTCCACCTTTCTAAATTTAGAAACAGCTGGCTCCAAAGGATGTGGAAAAGGAACTGAAGACCTGTGCTCTCTTCCTTGGAAGGCCTAGGGCTGGCAGAGGGAACCAAGCCTTTGAAAGACACTTCTTCATCCCGCCTGGACCTCCTGGCAGTTCACCAGACTCTGCAGAGCGCATGGCCTGGGAGCAACTTAAAGGCTTGTGTTCCTTTCACACCGGGGGGAGGTGGCCCCTTGGCATATGCCTGAGTCCTATTGAGAACAACTCTTCTAGACAATGAGTAGATACTGTGGCCTGAGTGATTCCTGGTTGATCTCCAAAATACACATAAGAATTCCAGCAATGCACTGATGAAGCCCCTTTCTCTAATGGCTTTTGCTTCTGGAGCCCTCCCTTGCTGTTCTCAAATGCTGGCTTTCAAAGAGCAAACAAGTACCACACTTTTATTCAAAATGTCCCCCTACCTCTCTTAATTTGGGCCAGAACGATATGCCCAGAGGCCTTTATGTTCTTTAACAGAACTCATCTCAAATGCCAACGCTGGACAAGCAAAGACCTTCCCCTATAAAGTGGGGAAAATGGAGAAAAACATTACTGAAGGTATAAAAAAGCTGCATTTGCAACGAAGACTGTCATGCTGAGGAATGACAGTAAATGGATATTCATACTAGTGTGTCTTGGTGCAAGTTGCTATAGCAAAATACCACAGACTGGATGGCTTACGTACCACAGAAATGGACTCTTCACACTTCTGGACGTTGGAAGTCTGAGCAGGGTGCCATCATGGTCAAGTTTTGCTGAGGCCCCTTTTCCAGGTGGGAAGATGACTTGCCATCTATACTCATACAATGGAAGCAGGGTGGGGTTGGGGACTCTGGTCTCTTCAGCCCCTTTTTTGGACACTAATCCCATTCATGAGGACTCTAACCCTCGTGACCTAATCACCTCCAAAAGGCCCCTCCCCCTAATACCATCAAACTGGGGATTAGGTTGAAAATATGAATTTGGGGGCTATGGAAACATAGCATGTTAATAAAAGGTGCAGACAGGAACACTGGCGAACATGGACCAGTTATGCAGCAAGCTTCAAGACAGAATTACCTCTGTGATAATTTTCGTCACAAAGAAGGAACAGCTGAGATCGGGAAATCTGCAAGGAGTGGAAAATTTTGACTATTAAATTGAGAATGTTAGTGAGGTAATGAACAGCAGATGGGAGACTCTAGAAATGGAATCCGTAAAAAGACCAAGAGTCAGTTTCGAATGATGAGAGAACAGGACAGAGTTGTGAGCACTTGTTCAGAAGATGAGATGATCACAAAAAAATTCAAGAAAGAGAGAACAGAGCAAAAACAGTGATCAAATAAGTGGACGTTAACTGCCTGAGTTGAAGAAATATACATTACAGTCTTTGGTGCACACTCTTAATGGATAAAATCTGTGATGAGAAGCTAATCATCTAGACCCATATTGGTAAAATTTTGAATAGAAAGAATACAAAATATTCCAAATCAAAAGAGTAAGTTGAATATCAACAAATCAAATCTATCATTTGCTAGATTAATAGCCTTGAAAGCCAATTGAAAAGAGGCTACAAAGTTTTGGAAGAGATTTTAGTGTCCTTCCTGTATGCTGGGTCTCATTGCGACTTTCGTGGGCGCTCTGCACTTTTGCCTTTGTGGGAATCTTCCTCCAGAAAAAGGTTAAAAATTATATTTGCAAATATGTGTACTGATAGAATCCAAGCTTGATCATATTTACTTTTCTTCTCCCAATTTTAAGAAAATATTTTCATGGGAACCTGAAAATATGGCATTGTCACTGTGCCAACTGAGCATAATGGAAAAGTCAGTCCTGGCTGTGACAAAGTCTTAGACCTGCCTTGGGGACCCCAAAATGTTAAAGACTATTTGCTTTTAAACTCTTCTCCTCTAAACTTGAATGAGATATATATTTAGAATGAAGGAATTGTGGTTTCACAGACTTGGCAGTAAGCAATAAAGCTTGTAAGACATAGCAGTCTGAACAATTTTTATTCATATGGTTATAAAACTGTTCAAACATTAAAATTGTTCCATAAGAGTAGATAATGTCAAAATGTGATAGATAATATGCATTTAAAATCCCAGATTATTAAAACCAAAGCTTGAAAATTGCAAAAGCAAGCAAGAAAGAAAAAGACAAAAGAAAAAAATTCCCTTAAGATCCTAATATTCTAATAGAATTCGGTTGGCAAATCTAAACAGGAATAGGAGAGAAAGCGCAGATACATCAAAGTGGAAATGAGAAAGGAAATGCTTGTCAGATAGGAAAAGTATTTTTAAAATGATTATAAAAGTCATGTAGAATTATATTTTAAAAATTTTAATGAAATCTGGTTAGAGAGAAATATATATCTACATGGGCGCACATATGAATATATGATATGATCCAAATTATTTCAATGGAACCAACAACTAAGAGAGACAACTATTTAAGGTAAATTAAGTTTGTACCAAGGTACTTTACAAAAAAATTCTCTAAAACTAGATAGATTTATGAGTTTTTTTTTTCAAATTTGAAAAAACACATTATTCTTCTGTCAACTATTCTTGAGGTAAAAAAAATTTGACAAAACAAGGGAAAAATAATACTAGAACAATATTGCTTATAAAGAAAGATACAAACACTTTAAATAGCAGCACTTTAATATTTTGAAGTGAAAAATGGAGGTTATGCTAGGAAATTCATGATGACGTAATATTCATATCAACAGTGCAACAATAACAAAAAGAAATCAGTTCAATACATGCCAAAATTCTATGATAAAAGAGAACATCTGTATTTAATCCATTTTAGGAAATTAGACGTTAAAACTTACATGATAAAGTGTTTTTCCATAAAATGTCTTGCATCCAAACTTAACAGTGAAGCATTAGTGATATTTCCATTACATTCAAAAGCATAAGAAAGCATTTTAGAAATAATGGGTATGAAGTAGTCATCCCAGGCTCCTTTTACTCTACCAGGAGAAGGACATTGGGTGGGGGTAGGGAGCTTGGGAGGTGGGGAGAACAACAATAGTAATCTAAAAGAAGAGATTGTGCCAGGAGGATTGGGACTCTTAAACACATGGGAAGTTTTTTAATTTCTTTACTCCTTCCACTAAATCTACAGCCCTTGGTACTATAGCCCAATTATATGCCCGTGAATTTCCCATTTGCACTTGACTTCAGATCTGCTCAAACATTTGCAGGGCCTAGGGCAAGAGCACAAATGAAGGCTCATATACCATTTCACAAAATCGAGTATATATCAAGCTAATAAACAATTAGTGTTCTGTAAGACATACACCTCCATGATGAGCTGGAAGGCCTGGTTGTAATTTATAGAGTTCTCTCAGATTATTTGTATTTGTATGTCAGAACATGGCATCACGGGGAGAGGTGGCTGCCAGCCTGCATGTAAGCATTCCAGCCCACAAGTCCGAGCTTTACACCCTCCTCCCCAGCCGGGATCTAGGCATGTTCATGCTGGTGGTGTGGTCCCTCCATAGGACAAGAGGAGAGGGGAAGAGGAGAATGTTGGCCATGAGAGTGGCCTTGAGACTCTTTGGACAAAGAATTCAGATTCCTAGGCACCCAGGGTGTGATCCAGAAGTGGCATGGAGGGCTCAGGTTCCAGGTTGCATCAATCCCTGGGACTCCTTGCTCTGAGTGGAAGGGAATGGATGGGCCAAGCACAGAGCATGGAACTCTCAAACCCTGGAGTATGGATCTGTGTTCTGAATTTTTCATTTGAGACTTTAGTTAGACATCCAAACTCAGAGAGTCAGCTTATTTGTGGAAACGGTAGTACCTGTCTCACTTTACAGAGCTGCTGTGACTATCAATTAATTCATTACCTAGGACAACACTTTTTAAATGCTCCAGCTGTAGACAGTCTGGATTGTCATCCTT
The DNA here is from genome assembly GCA_963574655.1 of Perodicticus potto. Classification (NCBI taxonomy): domain Eukaryota; kingdom Metazoa; phylum Chordata; class Mammalia; order Primates; family Lorisidae; genus Perodicticus; species Perodicticus potto. Next base: position 12,930 of record CAUYRH010050132.1, read on the forward strand.
TATTAGCATTTCCCCGGCTATTGCACCAAGCAGTGGTGTGACAGAATTGGCTCATGCCTTGATGCTCTCTCAAAAGGCAAGACACTGTTCTGGCATCCTGGGCTCATCTACAGATATATTCCTGAAGTAGTTTTGAAAACCTACTAAACTAGAATTAAAAAGTACAACAAAGGCAACTAGAAGCTGAAAAGGGTACGTTGAAGGGGGAATTAGAAAAGATGTGTTAAAGGTTACAAAATTATACCTAGATAGAAAAGATATGTACTATCTGCTTTCTATTAAGTTTTATAGAGCACTAGAGTTCTATACCTCTGTAGGATTGCTGTATTTGACAGTATTATATAGTGTCAAAGAACTAAAAGGAAGATATTCCCCACAAAAAGAAATAAGTGTTTGAGATGATGGCCATACTAATTCCCTGATCTGATCACTATACACACACACACACATATATCAAAACATTCCTATGTACCCCATAAATATGTACAACTATTTTGAATTGATTAAAAATAATAAAATAACAAAAAAAAAAATAGAAAAGAAAACCTATTAAAATTTCCTTTCAGTACCTTCCCAACTATTTGGGGGAATGAGCTCCATAAAGTGGTCACCCCTTGGGTGTGGGGTTTCCCATCCCCAGGTTGTGGACGAGTCCTTCCCGATTAAAGTTTCCTCTTAGCCCCAGAGGGAAGCTGTGGTGTACTCAGGATTATGTAGGGTCATTCAAAAGGGAAAGTGGAGGATATGTGAACTCTTATTTTAGATAAGTTATATACATGTACCAAAGGTTAATTAAGCTAAAATGTGTATAATATTAAGTGTGGGAATAGCACGGGCAGAGTCAAACTGACAGTCCTTCCTTAGGTGGTTAATAATGAAGCCAAATGTATCTAGGGAGCATCTCTCTCCTGGTCTGATTCTTTTCATTTTGTCATTTTGTGCAGAGTCTTTTAGAATTGGAATATAAATCACTTAGAGCGAAATGCAGTTTGATGGGTTTTTACAGGGTTTCTCAGCCTCTGCGTTATCGAAATGTGGGGCCTCTTCATTCTCCGTTGTGGAGGGCTGTCGTGTGCCTCGTAGGCCAATCAACACCCTCTTTGTCCCCTCCCTACTAGATGCCAATCGTCAAAATGTCTTCAGATATTCCTGTATGTTCCTTGAAGAACACGATCACCCCTAGCCGAAAACCACTGCAATATAGAATGTTCCTTTCTGACCCTTTCCAGTTAATACCCCTTCTTCTCGGAGGTTAACTACTTTTCTGATTTGTATCTCTATAGAATAGTTTTGCCTGTTCTTGAACTTTATATAAATGAAAGCACATAGCATATGCTTTTTTGCGTGTGGTGTCTTTTGCTCAATATAATGTCTGTGAGATCCATCTCTGAGGCATCAAGACACGGTTGGTTATCCATTCTCATGTTGATACACATTTGGGCTATTTCCAGTGCTTGGCTATTAAGAACAAAGCAGCTGTGAACATTCTTGTACAAGTCTTTGTGTAAGCATACATTTTCACTTCTCTTGGAAAAATACCCAAGGTATTTGGTAAGTGAATGTTTAAGTCTATGAGAAACTGCCAGACTCTTTTCCGGAATGGTTATATCATTTTACTCTCCCCTCATCAGTGCATGAAAGTTACAAGTGCTTCACAATCTCCCCAAGATTCAGTGTCATCTGTCTTTAAGGTTAGCCGTTCTTGAAGGTGTATGTTGTTTCATCGTGGTTCTAATTTGCATTTCCCTAATGTCTAATGATGTTCAGGCATCTTTAATGTATTTATTTCAAATACACATATCTGACAAAGGGTGTGCATTTAGACTATAGAAATAACTCTTTAAAAATCAGTAATGAAGAGACAAATAATCCAACAAAAATGGGCAAAATATTCAAACAGATACTTCACAAAAGAAGCATGAATGCAATTTCTTTGTTATTGCATCTTTTGCTGATTCATGCTGGTCACTTCTGCACTGGAGGCTGCTCTTTGTTAAACAATGTGCCAAGCACATTCCTTAGCACTTGACCTTGACAAGGTTAACTCATTTATTCCTCAGTATTAACCCACTTAATTCTCAAAACCACCATATAAGGTATTATTATCCCCATTTTACAGAGGAGGAAACTAAGGCACAATAAGGCTAAGTGACAAGCCATAAATCCTAGCTAGATGTCTGGAGGACTCAGGACTCTAGCCCGGGCAACCTGGCTCCACCCTGTAAACATGAAGTGCTCTTCTTGTTATGAGGCAGGTGCTTCGAGGGATCTCAACCTCTCTGATACAATTTTTCAAAATGAGTTTTCAAAATTTTGTAAGTACAAACAAAAGCATTGCACTTCAGCTACCCAGAATGCAGAAGCTGTCTTTTTATTAGTTCTGTTGCTGATTGCTGCTATGCAATTTTTCATAGTGGTGGTACCAGGAGAGCTGAGACTTTGATGCTGCCTGTGAGTAAAAAGGTGTTTTTCAAATACTTTCTGACTGTGATTCTTTTTTGTGGTACTGAGAGAGGCTTTATAGTCTTCTTTTAGAAAAAAAGAAGAAAAATGAGGAAAGGCTTTGATCTGTGGGTTGCCTGGAAAGGTTTGTTCACTGTAACTTACAACCATCTCCTCCATGGCGTTTCTCAATATAACTAACAGCCCTGACCTTCTTCCTCCATCCTCTTCCTCCTCTATCAGTAGTGGTTGGGGTTAAAAGTAACCTACATTCAGCAAAATTCTGGCTTACCCAGGCTTACTGCCTTACTGTTCCATACTCACTGGATAGATCATTTAAATACCATTTTATTTGGAACTACTGTTACTTTCCTAATGATAGAATAAAATTTTATGTGTAAGACTCTTCTTAATATTCTCTTGCTCTTTTGTATTTGCCTCATTTTAATAAGGCAATATTTAAATTTAAACTTAGGAATGGCTAATACAGATATATATATGTATATGTATAAACATACTTTTGTGTTGTGTATAATCATGTGCTACAATGCATACGAGTGCAGGGAACTATATTTATCCAGTTAATCCAACAAATGTTTATGGAGCATGTGCTAACTGCCAGGCACTGTGGGGAGTCACAAATGGGAGTATAATTTAGCTCCTGTTATCAAGATGGTGGAAACGCAAGGTCATCCGTGTTACATGCCAGTTATCGTTGAGTTTCAAAAGTTCTTCACCCCTCAGGGAGGTAGCAGAGAGTGCTTCAGAGTGGCCGTAGTTGGAGGAGCCCTTTGGGACATCCATCTCACGCTGGCCTGCTCCATGCCAGCAGGGGAGTCGGGCTTTGAGAAATGTTGGATTTATAATACTGACACATGGGCAGGTGTAAGGCAGTGCTGCAAGTGCCTGGAAGAGTATAGCGAAGGTGCATAGTGAATTGTCCAGTTTGCTTTCATATGGGCTAAGAGCTAGTGAGATGCAAGACTGGGGCTGACAGTGTGGATGGCCCTGAGTGCTGAGCTAAATAAAGAATGTTCCATGGCAAATGTGCACAGACTGATACTACTGTCTCTAAATGGCGGGAGGTGGCAAGTAGAAACAAGACTTGCACACCTTCCCCATTATCTGCTTTTGAAGCCACACAGGAAGAATATTACAATAATTAATAATTATTAAATTCACGGGGGTAACGAAGATACCATTTTCAATACTTATGACAGAGGTCCTCTTAAAGGAGGCACATTCTCCAGTGATTGACAATGTAGACGTCCCTAAGGCTCCCTCTTCTGATACTGTCTTTGGGCTATTTTTTGACTTTTCTTTGAATATTTTGAAGGAAATGTTGGCATCTGAGATTTTTTCAAAAATAAATACTGCCATACAGGTAGGCAAAAGGTCCTGGAGTTGGTTTTGTGTTCAGGAAGACTTCCAAAAGTTTCCAGAAGTTTCTTTTAAAGGGCAATTTGGTTCAACATTAAGACTGACATTTCAAAAAAAGGAAAGGTAGCTTGGAGTAACAGGTGACCCAAAGTTATCAACAACAGAAGTAATAATACCCTCTCAATCATGATGGGCCAGGGCATTTCATGCCCAATGGCCTGGGTGTCAGCTTCCCACATGATACAGTTTTTAGCTCACAGAATACTATAATCAGACATGAGCTGGACTCAGAGTATTCCGCGAATCATGGCACAAAGAAAATGGCTATGGTATCAAAACTATACTTTTCAATCTGCATGCAATGGCTGGGTTGGGGAAGGTGGGGGCTTTTAAAATGAAGCTCTTTATCAAATGCAGCTTCTTCCAAGGCCCATTAAAGTGGCACTTTCGCTCTGCCCAAGCAGAGGGTTCATTGTGTAACAATCTCTGTACTCTCCAGCCTTCAGTACAACTTAGAAGCCTGTGCATTTATTTCACTGACTCACAGGAGAAGCAACCATCATTGTGAGCAAAGCACTAAGTGGACACAGCAGGAAAAAAACCAAATATGATGTGGCATCTTCTCCTGGAGGTCACATTTTGGAGTTGGGGAGAGGCATATGCCCTTAACATTTGCGAAAGTGGCAAGAACTAAATGCTATGAGAGCAGAAGGCCTGAGGTGATGACATTTGACCATTAAGGTCATTAAGAAATGCTTTCATGTTGAAAATGTTGAAATGACATTTGAGTTCAGACTTGTAGGAGGCCTTGGAGGTGGAGGGGGGAGAGCTTTCTGGGTAGAGGGCACATCCAGTCCGCGTGAAGGTTTGAATTGCATATGTGGGGAGGCAGGTGGGGAGACCTGAAAGACAAAGTTGATAAGGTTGCCTGGGCCCATGTAGTCACTGGTCTTCTCTATGAAGAAGCATTTAGACTGGATCCAGCAAGTCTTAGGGGGACCATGAATATGCTACACAGAGAAGTATAATGAGGGTAGAGTTTTGGGTAGACACTGGCAGCAGAGAGGAGGCCCAGACTCACTCATCCTGGGAGTAATAAGAAATCACTTTGGGAAGACATTTAAGTGGTGATTTAATGGCTGTATCTGTGGCATGAAGAACACCAGCTCTGACTCCTGGCTTTTTGAGTGGGAATCCCAGCACTGCCACTTAATATCTGCACATTATTGTGCAAGTTACCTAGCCTCTCTTTACCTTGGTTTCATTATGTATAAAATGGGATAATACAGTCACTAAGCAGAGCTTCTCAAACTGGAACATGCACAAACATCAGCTTGTTAAAATGCAGATTCTGGTTTAGTTGGTCCGGCATGGAACCTGAAATTCTGTATCTCTAACAAGCGCCTAGATGTTAGTGATGCTGCTGGTTGGTAGACCATGCTTTGAGCAGCAAGGCTTATAATATTAACAGTTATTTGGAAGACTCTATGAGTAAATACATGCAAGAAACACCAGGAGCAGCATGTGATGTAATAAGAGAAATCTATTATGTGTATTAGGATCAAAAATGAAGACTAAAAATATGTCTCAATTATTGCTTTGCAAGTGCTTTATACCCTAGAAAGTTGCATGAGACAATTACTTGGTATCTTGGCTCCCTTTCTGGCCAGCTACCTGCAGACAGTCCATGTGGCTCAGTTTTGGAAAGGTAGTCCGAGGTTTCCACGACAGTAGGCAATACGATCCAGCCACAGGAAGGGTAGTGACACAGTTTATAAAAGTACACCTGCCGTTCTTCCAGGTCTCTCATGAGGTTCAGACCATCGGAACCTCTCCCGAGTAGCACATGAATTCTCCATGTGCCAAGAATCCAGGAAGACGTGAGTCAACTGTTGAGGACCCTTGGAACTCTTGGAATTTGAGCTGCAGCCTCATTTGGGTCTAGGATGGGTTACCTGCCAGTTTTCTCATAGAATAGGGAAGACGATCAGTGAAAAAGCATATGCCTGAATCTTTCAGAGACATTAAGAAAATGGGGGACATGAAACTGAATAGCAGAGAACAAGTCAGTCAGTCAATTTTCATTTCCAACGGAAGTTTTTGGCTAGCAAAAGATAAACAAAACCCAAATTCTAAACCCTCTTCCCCTTTTGCTGCCCCCAAATCATCTCCTTCATCACTTTCAGCAATGATTCCTCCTGCTGTGGAGAATAAGCTCCCTGTGGAGAGTGAAGGGAGGGGTTCTCCAACTTCAACAACAGGTTTTTTCAAGCATTACCTTGACAGCCTTTATACATGAGAAGGGAAGATGTTTTATTTTAAGCAGATATATGTATAACGTTTAAGTATAGCGTGTATACATTAGATTCTTTGTGACAAGTCAGAGCAGGTGAGAAGAAAAGGAAAAAGCCCACCAAGTAAATCTACAAATGGCTCCAGAGATTCATTCTATTGGCAATTCTTTAAAGTATTTCTGATACATGTAAGGAAAAGAGTAATAGTAATTATCTGGGCTTGAAAGCTTGGCTTATTTTCTTGTGCCCGATTGGAAAGCCATGGTTGCTTAGCTGTGTTTCTTGGACCGAGTACCTAAGCCTTAGTTTTAACTCTCATGTAATGCGGGAGCGTAAAGGGAAGACTTGCTGTGAATGTTTCTAAAGTGCCTGGCACATCTTAGACACTCTAAAATGTTTGTTGAATGAAATGAATGAATGAATAGATGAAAGTTCATAAGCTACATTTTGCCTGGATGAAACCCTGCTTATCTATAAGGGCTAGTTTTAATTTCCACTTTCCCCAAGAAGCCACTTGTCTTCTCCCTGCCAGCTTTGCTAGAGTTGGTGTGATCTCTTTCCCCACGTTTCATTCTTGGTGGTAACAGCCAACTCTCCATCCATGCAGGTGCAGCCACAGTGCCAAGAGCTTGAACACAAGTGATTCCAGTTCTCACAAAAACCGTCAGGGCATTCTTCCTGTTTCACAAAGAAACAAACCCAGAGAGTAGGTGGTCCTTACTTAAGACTAGCAATTGGCAGGTCCAGTGTCTCCAATCTCAGATCTAGTATTTCCAGGACTCAAGAAAACACCATAACATTAGCATGATGTTTCCTTCCCTTGGGAGTTATAGGAACTGCAGGTGCACCGCTTGCCTGCTCTCAACTGCCAGCTCCTGAGTGTAGGTTCTTTGTCTGCTATCTTTATTTCCTCCATTGCTCCTTGCAAAATCCTGTGAGCAGCATGAACCCAGAGGGAGATGGGCCATGAGTGCCCAAGAGGTTATCTTTGAGATAGTTTAGTTTATGCTTATGATTTGGGGAAGGCAGCGTTTCCATTTTGGCCTCTGGTTGAATTATGCTGGAGAAAAGTTCTCTGAAAAGGAATTTGGTGGAAGGAGGGAGGCTTTACACCTTCAACACTTTTTGCAAGCTTGGGGAGCAGCAGCTTTCTGTGTAAAAGGAAGGCACACTCCAGAGAACGAAAGAGGGGACTTGGAGTTTTAAAGGCAAAAATCCCCGCCCAGGTATACCGTCAGATCCTTTTGTGAGAATGAAGGACTAAAACTTGGTTAGCTCTGATTGGTCAAGGGCAGGTGAATTTGGATTGATTGGTTTTGGTGAACTCTGATTAGTTGATTTCCAAGCCCCACACCAAGAAAGCTCAGTTTGATGGTTCTTTCAAAGGGGGATGGAGGGAAGGCAGTACTTTCAGCCACGGTTTATCTTGGCACTGAGGATAAGGACTGGTTTGTCTTGATTGCAGAGAGGGAGAGCCTGTGATACTTTTATAACATCATTGTGAGCTCACACAGAGTATGTGACCACTCCTGCATTCAGCCATGGCTGCCTGGTTCCGTTTTAACTTTGAGCACCTCAGTTAGCCATCCAAGTCCCTTGTGTCTGCCGGCCAGCCCACAGGCGTGCTTTAACACTGGAATTCCAGTCCCCTGTACAACTAGCTGAGAAGCCTGAGGAGGTGTTTGGGGTTCTAATTTGCCCTTCTGGGGATTGTTGCCATTCTTCCATAAGAAAAGAAGCATGCTGGGGATGGGGGAAGTGGCAATGAGCAATTTATAGATGTCTTGGAAGAATCTCAATTGATCGTCTCCAAGTTAACATTTGATTTCAGCATGGGAAATCTGACTTTCAAGAGTGTCAGGACAGGACAGACATAGAGAGTGTGGCTTAACTATCAAGTCAAGTTTATTCAGATAAACCAGGAAGGGCCTTCGACCTGGGTCCAAAGGTAGCTTCTCTTACAATTTAGCTGCTTATATAGATTGTTGAGGCTAGAAAGCCCATTTGGGGTGGAGTTGGGGCAAAGTTTAGCCTGCAAAGGCAGGAAAGCTCATTTGAAGTGATATTTAATCTGCTATGGTTTGAAGTGGAGTTTCTTGGGGCCTGGACTGGGCAGATCTTGGAGAAACAGCCCTTCTACAAATGAAAACCAAATACCTTGAAGAGGGTCCCATGTTGGGTGCCATCTCACAGTAACCTAAATTACGGAGGGCTTGCCAAGACTCATGTGCTTTTTTTTGTTTGTTTGTTTACAAGAACTCTTTGATGCATCAGTTTTCCTCAAGTACTCTTCAGTGTATGGGCAGAGCTTTACTCTTAGTGCTGTCCTTTCATTTGCCTTTTGTCTGCGCTCGCCTTCCTCATCTCTCTCAAAATCCTCTGTTAAAGACTCTTACACAACTGCCAACCTTTCTTTCTTGAAACTCCATCCTCCCTTTTCTTCCTTGCTGCTTTTGTTTCTCCTTCCATTCTTCTGTTGGTGTTTCCTGTTTCTTTTCCTTGTCCTCTGAGAGACAGACTTCTCCAGAATCATAGCCTCAGTGCCTGGGTTAATCCTTTCCTTCCAGGCTCATCTCATATATGCCCATTATGCTTACCAATAAAGTGGTTACCCCAAACATATTCCCAACTCCTTCCCTGGGCTTGAGCCCTGTGTCTCCAAGTGTTTTTACCTAGCAGGGCCCATTCATCTAATCCTTCAACTACTATATCACACTCAGTGCCAGCAAATTAATTTGGGCTCTTCACTCCCCCCAAATCTTCCTTTCATCTGTGTTCTGTGAGGAGTTTCCACTCTTCTACCATTTCCTAAAGCCTCATTAAAACATGTATCAAGTATTTGTTAGTCATCTATGGGTCATCTGTGAAAATGTGTGCTCATGGGAGGCAGAAAGGAAGGCTCTGTCCCTGCTCTCAAGGAGCTCACAGTCTAGCAGGGATGGCAGATGCACCAGATTCATGTGGACCCAACACCAGGAGCTGCCTGCTGGGGTGCTGCATGGCTGTAGAAGAGAAGATGAGGAGGGGTTTCATGGCTGGTTGAGTTAAAAGGTTGTGAACTCAATTTCTAGTATTAGTCTAGGGGCTATAGAATTTGAAGTTCCAAAGCAGAGCAATTGTGGTCCACTTGCCAAGGAAGGAGCGAAAGAGTGGGGAAAAGGAAAGAGCCAGTTCCTCAGTTCCTCTTCTGAACTGTTTCTCCATCTAAAACTCTCTTGCTTCAGGAGAGCAGCAGGTTTTGTGGTTTTTTATTTTATTTTATTTTCATTTGTATAAATTTAAGGGGTACAAGTGCAATTTTGTCATGTAGATATATCGCATAATAATGAAGTCTGTTTTTTTTTATGTAACCATCCCCTGAATAATGTACATTGTACCCCATAAGGAATTTCTCATCTTGTTCCCTCCCCCATGTGTTTTATTTTTTAAATTCTAGAGCTACTTAAGAGATCTGTGGGAGCTTCTTGGGTCCAAATTTGTAGACTCCTTCTGGCAACTTAGTGACACCTTTGGCTTATTACATCTGGGAGGAGATGAAACTGCTTTTCTTTAAAAAAATTCAGCTGCTTTTCCAATGGAGGTCTCTAGAGCACATGAGGACCAATCCTCCCATTTTGTAGACATGGACACTGAGGCCCACCCACCCTGCATCTTTTGCTTGGAGCAGGCACACAACCAGTGATCAGACAAAGCTGGGATGTAGAAGGTGCCCCCTGTCAGTCCCCTATCTAGATTATTTTTTAATAGCTGCATAAGTGACTAAGCATCTGCTGTATGCTTGACCTTGCACCACTGGCCAGTGGTGGGATAGCTGAGAGAATGAGGCCCTACTGTACTGTCCAGCAGATGAGGAGCTGGGGAGTCACCGAAGTAATGAAAACCTGAGGCACAGTGTGGTAAGGTCTGAGAGAAAATCAGCCAGGGTAATGTGTAAGCAGAAGAGGGAATCACTTCTCCTCAGAGGGGAAGCTTCTGGACTGTTACTAGGCCCCATTTATTGAGCCCTTACCATGAACTCTGTGTAGGCTGACCATCCCTGTGAAATGTGGGCTGTTATTGCTTTACAGAAGAGGAAACTGAGGTCCAGAGTGGAGCCCTGCCTTTGGTGAGTCACAGAACTGAGGCTCAGATCTAGCCACCAGGCTGCCACCTTCAGCACCACACTTGAGGGCCTCCTGAACAGGGGTGGTGCTGAGAGCCCGGTTTCTCTTGAGAAAATTCTCCCTCACCCTCCTAACCTGCCCTTCATCTCTGTCTACCTCCTGTGGCTGCACCCAGGTAGCTGGCTGCTCTGCTTCTCTTTTCTTTTTCTTCCCCATCCTGTGGCAACCAAAAAACTCTCCTTGTGTGGGTGGCTGCAGCTTCTTCCGCGGTCTTCAGACCTCACCGTTCTCAGTGGCAGTTCATTCTGTCAGCTCTTCCTTTCTTGAGACCCTGACTGTGACCTCTGCCACATCTGCTACCCTAGGCTGCCACAGTGTCACGTCTGCATCGGGCAGTACTCAGTGGGTTTACAAGCTGCTTCCCATTCGGCCCTGTCCCTAGTGAGCTCCCCAGCTGCACACGTCTTTCTAGTTTCACCCTTGAGGTCATGTTCCTACTAACAGATCCTGCTCTTCTGTCCTCCACTGATTAGATCCCAGGGGTAAGGAAACTATTGGGTGGCCACGGCTGTGCAGAGTCCCTCTTTGAGGGATTTGCTTTGAAAAACACAGAGACTATTGTCAGACTACTGTGCTCTGTCATTTGCTGGAGTGGCGGTCGCTCTATGACCTCCCCAGGAGGGCAGACATAGAATTGAAAATCGCGAACAATTGTAGAGCCTCTGAGAAGGATGCTCTAGACAAAGGGGGCTCTGAAGAAGACCTGCAATTCCAGCATGAGAGGGGTGCGGCAGCGCCCAACGACTGCCTTTCCAGTCTCTGTTCTCTGTTCTGTGATAGTCTCCTTTCTACAGAGAAAAAAGTCCTCTTTTGTGAATGCTAGTCGGGCTGAGTTTTGGTTTTCTTTTTGTGCACCTGCACTAAGCCTCCCAAGACATCAAGTTCCCCTTGCTTGGCAATCTGTCATGATAAACTGACTCCTCTGTGTGCTCTGGTGGGTTACCCGTCCTGGATCCTATGGCTGAGGCTCACTCTGACTGGTAGCTGCTGTGTCCTGCCTGCAGAGTCCTTTGTTTAGTGAGACCCAGTTTCATCCCGGAAACATCAGCAAGTGGGTTCTTAGCCTGCTCGTTACAAGCTCTGAAGAGAAGGTACTGGCGTCTCAGATGGGGCCTTCTGTTGCCCCTACATTCTAGAGACGTGAGGCAGGCATGAAGGACTCTAGCCAGTGGCAACACCCAGGGTTCTTCCACTTGGATGGCCAAAGAGATGATTTCCCAAAGTTTGTGTTGCTGAGCAGGGAGAGGCCTGGTTTGGTCAGGCAGAGAGGGCAGCAAGAACAGGGACTAGATGTGAACCTAGCAACATGGACCAATGCAGGACCAGGGATCCTGTGGGGACTGCAGGAGTCATTTGAAAATCAATCTGGGGAGGACCATTGCTTCTGGAAGCAGCCACTCTACTATGTTTCACATAAGACTATGCTCAGCAGTGGCCCGAAAGGCTTCCCGGGGGTCAGACTTGTTGTGACTGATGGCTGTCAGGGAGACAAAGAGGGATGGGTCCCCTGCCATCCAGGCTGTGGGAGGAGCGGGGAGAAGAGGCCAAGCTGGTCCCAGAGGCAACAGTGACCCAGGGTGATGGCTGTCAAGCGCTTTGACTTATGGGGAGAGAAAGGAAGCCCCATGTTTGAAGGAACTATAGTTGCCTGGCTGCCAGGGCAGCCTGAGCAGTGACTTGTGGGGAAGCACAGGAGACTACAGGAGACCAACATAGTCTCTGTCCCTATGAGGAGGGCAAAAGCCTGAAGCTTCTTGGAGGCTTAGAGGGAGCAGACCCAGGGAAGGGGTGTAAGAGAAGATGAGCAGGGGGGTGAGGCTTTCCCTCCTTAGTTCTGTCTTCAGGATTCTGAAATACGGTTAGGTTGGACTAATATCCCCATTGCATGGCTCTAAATTTAAACAAAAACCTCCCCAAACCCCCCAGGAAACAAAAAGACCCCAGTAAAAACATGTAGAAGTCTCAAGGATCTGTAATGCCTGCCCTGACACAAAGCCTTGAACGTGGGCTAGAAACCATTACTCAAATATCAGAATAATTTGGATTTGGCATTTTAAGGCTTTAATCCAAGTGAAGCGATTAAAACCTTTGTCTTTTTAAAAGAGGTCAAGTTTTCCCTAGTTCCATATGAATTCATTTCCTAAACTCTGTTTTTGGAGCTAGACATACATTCTTTACAAGTTTCTGCATAAATTATCTCACCCCTGTTCCAGCAGGGTTCTGTAGTTAACAGTGCTTTAGTGAACTGGTTCCAATAAAACCTGTGTAACGCAGACTTCATTCTCTTCCAATCCTTTGTGCCAAAAGATAATTGCTGATTGCATGCTGTTCATTTTGTCCTTTTTGGGGAAAAAAAAGGGAACCGAGGCAGCCTTTTCAAACATCTATTACTATTAAATCTAAGTTCCCTTTTAAAATTCGTATAAATTTATGGGGTACAAGTGTAATTTTTCACATGCAGAGATTGTGTAGTAGTGAAGTCAGGGCTTTTAGGGTACCTATCACCGGAATCATGTCTCAGTACATTGTACCCGTTAAGTAGAAATTCCCTGTCTCTTCATTGGAATTAATTCCAGTCAGCCAAAACCTTAAGACTTGAGTATATATCTTTCTGTAGCTCATAACAAACAGCAACGAGATTTATGAAAGGAAATGGTTATTCTTAAAACCTACTGCCTGCCTCCCCTGGATGGCATTTTCTAATTGAAGCTACCTGGCTAGGGTTGATCCTCACCAGATGGATAGATTTCTGTGCCTGCCTCCTCCTGATGAGACTGAGAACTCCTGTGGGCAGGGACTGTTCTCAGCAGCACTTCTTAGCTCTGTGCCTGGGCCATGGTTAGTACTCGATAAATGTTGGTGGAATGAAAATGCTTTGAAAATTCTTTATGATTTAGGTTTGAAGTTCTGATTTCTCAATTCTGAGCATACATGTTTTTAAAATGTGAAGTTCTAACTTGAACAACAGCATTGGGCCCAGACCATTCAGGCATGCTGTGGACAAGTGCTCATCGTAGCATGTCTGAGATGCCCCTACTATGGAAGGAGGCCAGGCTGCGCCCTCACAGGACAGCAATCTGGTCGTCCGGGTATTGGAATGCAGAAGAACTCAGTGATTCAATGAGTCCCAAATCCTTTAATCTGGATTGGAGGAAAAGGGACACAGTTTCTGTGATTTTTTAAAGTGTTTCTCTCAGATTCTATGACAAACACAAATCAACACCATCCAGAGTATTTGCACCCTACATATTACACAAAGAAAGACCCAGGTGGGGTGTTCCCTTTGGCTCAGACTCCTCTCGACACACCTATGGCTTCATTGCCTTCCTTAGTCCAGAGGGTAATAAGAGATGTGGGATCTTTGCGTGTGTGTCATTAGGTCATTAAAGGGGCAAGCTAATGCCCTCCTCTGGCTTATCTGAATATCAAAACAATCCTTATAGACTTGTAGCAGAGCTTGTGGGGGAAGGCAGCATGAATTCCCTCCTAGAAGTGTCACTGTAGGACCCTGGCTCTGCAGGATCCAGAATCGGAAGGCTGGGAACTGTGGCCCTCCGTGGTGATCAGGACCTGTGGCTTTGAGCTTGGCACCAAGTAGCTGCTGACGTGAGCAGCAGGCTTTAGGAATGGGAAGCACTGCCATAGAACCCTCCCTCTCAGTGGGCAGAAAGAAGGCTCTTGCTTTTGAGTGCTTTATAATATTGGGAGGTCCCAGACATAAATAAAGGACCAACACTCACCCTTACAAGTTCACAGGAAAGGATACACAATGCCCCTCACCCATAATATTTTGCTTTGTAAAGAGCAGGCTATCCATGCAAGAATAGGGGTCAGGTGCATACATCACCTTTGGGTGGGGGGGGGTGTGGGACTTCTTTCAGGTCACTTCATCCTGCCTCCACCTCCCCCATCCCACTTTTGCCCCTCCTGCAATTGCTAAGGAGCAGCTCCATAAAAGGCCTGGCCCTCAGAATACCCTGGATCTGGGACTCATCACAGAGAGCCATGGCTAGCCAGGGGCAGGGCGGGGGGCTGACTTCCTGCCAGCCATCTTGGGAGGGGCCGTGACATTGGCATTACAACAAATCATGCCAGTGGATTGGCCCTGGGAGAGGTGGATGAGCCTTTGTTTATATGTGGCTGAAATATTAGCTTGAAGGATGAAAAAGTTTCTTTTTATGCCTGTTACCCTTAAGGCAAACTAATAAACCCTGAGATGAAAACACTGAAACAAGGACAGGCCAGCTCCCTCCACGCCCTCCTTTTGCCAGATCGTTTCTGGATGGCAGGTGAAGACATTTATGTTTTCAATCTTACAGCTACGACTCTTTGCACTCATACCCGCCTCCACCCAGGAGAAAGTTCTCATACTTTTCAAAATTTAAAATGGTACTTGGTCCGTAGCACATCCTTGGAAAGCAAGTGCTTGGTTTGCTAAACTAACCTAGTTAAGGTTTTTAAACAATTGATGGCGAACTTAATAATACAATCCACAACCCTTTTCCTTTACTCATTCCAGTTTCCCTACTGGTTTGATGAGCCATTCTGAGTTCTCCAGGGGCCCTTCTGTGAATTCCCACAACCAGGCATAGTGCTTGGTTGTTTGTGATTGGTGGTGTGAGAAATTTAAAACATTTTTCTAGAGTATATAGGGGAGGGAATTTTTTAATTTAACATAGAGAAGAATATAACATCTAAATATGACAAATTACTCAGAACAGATTCCACTTCATAATTAAAATGCTTATTGTGCCCTGGGTTGCAAACACATGCATTCTTTTATTGAAAGAATAGTAGGAAGAAAGAGGAATGTCAAAAAAAGCCTTTGGGAAGGAGTGGTTGGCTCCTGGCAGGGAGTGCTGCCGTGACATGACACCATAGGGAATGGTCTCTTGCCCAGTGTTGGGCGTCTTCTGGGGCAGTGGGGCTCATGGGGTCCTCTGGCTGGCAGTGCCCAGGTCTGCACAGGCTGCAGTGCCAACAAGCCCTTATCCTGGGGTTGAAGACAGCACCAGCCAGGGAGCAGGATCTGACTGTCCCTTCCTCCCTCACATGCTGCTTGTCCCTGACCATTCCCTTTCTGCAAGAGCCGCCTCAGGCTCCCCGGGATCAGTTGCCATCACCCCTCAATCTTGTAAAGGCTGGGAAGAGAGAAGAGGTGGGCGAGGAGGAACAGGAATGAGATTTAGAGAAGACGGCTACAGAGAGGGATGTGTCTGAGGCCTGCCCACGCCCAGTCTGCCCTCCATGGGCTCTGCCACTTCAACTAGGTCATCCCTACTCATCTTTCAGATGGCAGCTCCAATGTTCCTAGAGAAGCCTTAAAAGAGATCAAGGCTTTAAGATCTCACTGTGCACGAGCTACCTCTTCAAATGACCCATCAGAGAAATATTACAGGGTTACTTGCCATCTCCAGCAGGTGGGGGCTGTCTTTCTGCTTGCTATTATATTCCTAACATCCGGCAACAAGTGCTCAATAAGTATTTGTTGAATGAATGAATGAATAAGTGCACTTAGTGTTTGGAACTTGTTGCTAGTCTGTGCCTGTGACAGGATGCGCTGGGACTTGATGTCCTGATTCCCAGGGAATCTCCTTTGCACAGCACTAGCTCGTTTCTGGGACAGAGGCAGCCATGACTCCTGCCTACTAACCACAGAGCCCCTTAGGTCAGTGGCTGGCAAATGGGGTGCTCTTCTCCAGGGCAGGTCCCCCGCAGAACCAGAGTGGCCAATTTGCCTTCTGGTCCACTGGTGGTCCCTTTGAGTCCTCAGTCCCTTGGGTGCCTGAGACCCTCATCTTCTCTTTCCTGTCCTCTGGACCCCATGCCCCTGCTCTTCTATTTCCACAGCAACCTCATCCAGCCTTGCCCGCCCTTCCTGTCTTCAGGGCCTGACACGGCGTCTCCTCCTCTGACCGAGGGGGTGTCTGTGCTCTTCTTTGGACTGTGAATTCTGCTCTGCTCTGGACTTTTGCCTCAACTGTTGCCTTCAACTGCCGTTGGAATGTTCTATCTTCAAAATTCTTGGGGGTTGGTGCCCTGGCTTGGCAGTCAAGTGACCTTCTGACTAGGTCCAGCCTTCACTTTCTGAGCAGGGTCAGCCTTTAGTACTCAGTAACCACACAGCAATATGATTTTCTAACCTAATTCTTAGCCAAGTTTTAGGCAGTCATGGCCACCATATATGTGACCCCTTTGCCACAGTGTCACAATTTCACCAGAGTCCCCCTGCCTTACCTAAGGAGAAATCTCTGTGGATACACTGGCAGGCCCAGCTGAGGAAAGTTGGGGCCAGGGAACTTTCTGCTTCCTCAGCGGCCCAACCTCCCGGGCAATTCCTGGCCTCAGACCTCTTTCAGGGGCCTCCTACCGCATCTGGCCCGGAGTAGCCACCTACCCAAGGCTGCCAAGACTTCTCTGTTCCTCCACTCTCAGGGCCGGGCCCAGGTCTTGGAGGAGGAAGAAGGCCATGCTGGTGTCTCTAAGAGAATGCACAGAGATGTCATTTACAGCCGCTTCCCCTGGAGTTGCAAATGTGTTTATCCCTAAGAAACATAAACCCATGCCCCTAACAATGCCTCAGACTCATCCGGCTCTCTTTTGGGCTTCTCTCTCTACAGGGGAAATAGTGGCTCTCTCTCTTATTTGATTGTATCTTTAAAAAGCCCAAATGTTTAGTACCTGGGAAGGTAGAGGCATCTCTAATACAGCTGGTCTTGGGCCCTCACTCTAGCCACTCTCAGCATTCCTGGGATAGGGCATAGTTTGTTCTTTTCCCATTCATTCATTCACCCATTTATTCATTCAATAGTTACTGAAGGTCCATGTGCTAGGCATTTTGTACTGGGGGTACAAAAAGTGTGAGGAAAATGAAAACAGACTTTTGCCCTCAGAGAACTCCTGTTTTGACAGATGCCTGTGTGATGGGAAGAGGTTTGGGGGGATACCTGGCTGGTGCGATGTGTGTGAGACAATGGTGCCAGCCAAGGCCAGAAAAGGAAGCCGGGAGGCTATGAGAACGTGCAGACCAAGTTCAAAAATTTCAGCTTTTGTCCTAGAAGCTCGGGGGGAGCCTTTAAAGGGTTTTAAGGAGAGGAGCTGTATGATCAGATTCGTTTTTTCTATGTTTGCATCTCATTTTTTGATTCTATGGCCTGGAGTAGCTGGAGCAATAACCCTGATTGGTCAACGGTGCCTTTATTTGCTAAAGCTCCTGTGATCTCATCATGAATTGCCCTGTATGCTGCTCTCAATCCTTCCTCATCTTCATGACTGATCTTTGACTTCTTTAGGGTGGCCCGCAGACTGTTTATTCTCCTTCAGGATCAGGAAGCCGAGAGAGTGCATCCTTGGAGGTTTAATAGTTACAGAAAGAATTGTCCATTTGGCATTTCCTAGCATTTGTGACTTTGCACCAATTTGGGAATCTTGCAGGCACAGGTCTTCATGTCCATGCATGAAGCATGAAAATACTTTAAGGGAAACATGTCCTGTCCATGCTTTGTATTAGTTTCCTCTGAGTTGCTAAGAATCACACTTTTTTTCTGCCCAACACCACGGAGCACAGACATGTGATTAAATCCTTCTTTGACGAAACCTTTCATAGTAACATATGGAGTCATTTCAGAAAAAGGAGAGATCAGTTTGAACTGACTAATGAAAGCTTTAGCAGCCGGACCCACATTTACACGATCATCAAGATCAAAGAGTCCAAGAGTGATTTTAACGTCAAGGCCTTGGACAGCCAGCCATGTTGCTGTTTCTTTGAAGTCTAGCGTAGGATCGAGATCAGATGTTGGTGTGGGAACACCTGGCTTGACAGTATGCATAGAGCCTTGAATCTCTGAGCTATCTGATGCACTGGATTTCTACTCGGCCTTCAGACTATGCAGTACAGGAAAGAGCATGCAGCTTTAACAATCTTACACTCGGTGTCGACCGTGAAAACCTTTCCCCCGTCAGGTATTAGCCATGCAGTGGACACTCCCTGAGCTGACACAGCACCGTGATTGTCCTTTAGATAAGCCTGGATCTCAGGAATCATGTCAGATGGCACAACAGGTGCAGTACTCCTGAGCACCATTATGTCAGTCCCTGGGACGGAGGACGTCACCAGGCCTGTTGCACCAAGAGCATTCCCCATTTCTGAGTGCAAAATCCTCCTGAGAGACACCGCCTGTCTCAAGTGACCATTGCTGTCGTGTCCAATTTTTTTTCTTTGAGATGACACTGGCTGCTGTTTGGAGCACAAGTTAAAAAACAGCAACAGTGGAGACTGGTCAGGAGGCCCACAGGGCAATGGGGGGCTATTGGGCATGTGACTCAGGTCAAGAAGAACTGATAGTCTGTGGGGGTCAGGGACGTGTGTGCTGTGAAAGCAGACAGTGTGCGAGTCAATTATAAGTCAGTTTGGGGCATGTTGAGTTGGTGACTTTGACTCTGGAAGGGGGTGATATTTAGGTCTGGAGCTCATAGGAGCCTTCGACCTGTAGATAAAACTTGCTGAAATACTTGCTTCTATCTAGCTACTCCTTAGAAATGAGTGAGGCTAAGAAAATGTGGGTGCCTGGGTGCTTGGGGAGCAGAGGAGGAGCTTCCCAGGAGGCTGAGAAGGAACGAACGCTGGGGAGGTAGGAGGGATGCCGGGGAGTGCAGTGTCCTGGTAGCCTTGAGAGAGTATCTTTGTTTCTCTCCATGGTGGTTTGCCCTTGGGAGGTGGTTTTGTCAGGAGCACATCACCTCCATTCTGAATTTGAGAGGGGGACCACAACGGATGTCCTCTGGGAAGAGCTCAGGGCAGGGGAGCCAGTGCAGACTCCAGCCAACTCTGTTACATTTGGTGGTGGGGAGAGGAGCATCTGAGGGGCAGGGAAGCCCTAAAGAAGAAGCCCAGGAAGGCCATGGTGGTGGCAGTGCTCTCTCTGCAGACCATGGGTCAGGAGGCAGGTCAGGGGACAGGAGATGGCAGTACTCTTTGGGGTTGTTATGAGAAATGAGAAGCCTGATTTGAAGGAGGAAAAAGAGAAAGGAAAATGTATGAAATATAGGAAGGAGGGTGAAAAAGGGGAAAGGAGAGGGGTCTAGCCGAGGGCAAGGCCAGCTGGGACCACTTGCCTGCAGTGTGCACAGCCTGTTGGATCTTGAGATTAGCAGAAGCTCTTTTTGTCCTGGTATTGTCATGTTTCTTAGAGAAGCAAAAAGCAGGAAGAGTTTTACTCTGTAAAAGGTAAGAGATAAGTCAGAGGGGAGGTGAGGATGGAATAAGGGAGCATGGTGAAGGCCTGGAGGGCCTCGCAAGGGAGCAGGTGGTGGCTGCAGCACTGCTGTTCCCAAGCCTCCCAAATCCTACTGCTGAGGTCCTTCTAGAGCTGCTCAGAGTATCCCAGGGGTCTAGAGAAAAGGCGTCATGGAGGCACTGGCTGAGAGAAGCTGGGAAGGGTTGGCATAGGCCACACTGCAGGTGACCTCAGTGGATAGAGGGCGCCCATCAGATCCCTGCACTTCACCGCAGTTCCAGCATGCTGCAACCCAGGGCAGGCAGACCTCCAGACCCACTGGATCTGGTCACCCAGTGAAGCTCATCCACGCAGAGGCAGTACAGTCCCACAGAGGTGCAGGCTGGAGCCATAACTGCAGACAGAGGCAAGGGCAGGAGGAGGTGGGATCTTGGCGGGGGACACGCACACTTTCAGACTCCCTTTCGAATGTGGGTTCCTGAAGCCCTCCAAGTCAATGTGTATGTTGGGACAAAGATATGGGTTTTCAGGGGAAAACAGCAGGCTCATCGTTGGCGCCGAGGAGGCCACTGTGACCTTCAGGGGGCAATTTTGGAGAGGTTCTCCCAAGGATGGGAGCGTTGTGTCTCCCTTTTTACAAAATGTGGATAGTAGACTTGTCCCTGCCTCGTAGTGTTGTTGGGAGCTTCCACAAGTTGATTTATGCACAGAAGAGTTGGAGCAGCCAGGAACATCACAAATGCTAGTTAATATCATCACTATTTCACCAGGCATTGCTCATGTGTACGAAATTGGACTATGTAGATACAAACCACATCTCCTCCGTGACCCTCATGTCGCTCAAAAAGGACACATTTCAGGGCTGGGGTAGGGAGACCCTTGTGGGTAGAAAGTGGTTTCCTTTCTCTATAAGGTGATATTGAGGTCTGTGACCCTCGCTTCCTACATTTGTAAAATGAGGATAATCTTACCTACCCAGGTGACTGCTCGGAGTTGGTGTGAGAGTGAAATGAAAGGACATGGCAGGATTTTGTTCACTGTGGATAAGTCGGTGAATGCAAAGTCCTAATGAGAACTTCCCAGTGCCAGTGAGGAAAGAACCCACTGGTGGTTTTCTATCTTTTTTTTTTTCTTTCCAATAAATTTGTTTCACATGTATAACATGACTATAATGCAGTGGCTGAAGGTCATGTTCAAAGGAAATGACCTTAGAGTTAAGGATAGCAGTGCAAAGAGATGAGGTTGTGGAGGGAGGAAAAGGGTGATTCTCTGGACAGGAGATGGCTGAGCTGAGTCTTAGAGGAGGAGGAAGTTATAAGTTTTTGTAAAGCTGAAAAGCCAGAGAAGATTTTAGTGCAAGGCAAGAGGTGTCTGCAGCAGGCACCATTCCTTCTATGACCTGTCCTGGGGAAAGTTTATACTTAATGTTACTTCATCTTCACTAATCCCCTAGTGAGTTCCAGAAATAGAAAGGCAGACATGTTTTTCTCTGCGTGCTCAGAAATGGGACCTCCAGCCAACAGCTCATCCACAAATGTTTGATGAATTGAGGGACACTCCAAAGATGGGAGGTGGCCAAGGGGAGAGTGGCTGGGCAATCCCTCTGTCTGGGCTTTTTCTGTGACACTTATGGACCTTGCCACGCTGTTGGTGACATCACAGGATTGCTGGCTGTACCTACAGCTCCTGAATGGGGTTCTCTGTGTGATTGCTCTTGTACTGGCGATTCTGAGAAAATTTAGGGAAAAAGAAACATCACCTGTTGTGAAGAAGTTGCCCAGAGGTGGGCACAGCAAGGTCGTCTTCTGATAAAGACATGTCTCAGCTCCACTTTCATCTTAAAAGACTGAAATGCTGAAGCGTGCACGCAAGCATGCACTGGGCAGGGTGAGAGAAGGACCCTCTTGAAGGGAAGGAGGAGAGAAGGGAAAGGATCTGTTTTAGCTGGCAGGGGAACATCAGAAGGTGGAGAGCTCAGCCCTGAGACTCTGGGGGCTTATGCTGCCTGCAGCCTGTTTGGGGCCATTTACCTGCTGCGTCTGAGCCCGATGTTCACGGGCATTTTGAATGGGGTCTCAAACTAAGTGCACCCTTGACTTTTGAAACGTGAAATTGTTATGAATGCCCCCACGTAGGTGAAGAGGAGAGGGGCAAAGAAAGGTATATGGGTAAGAAAGGTATAGAAGGGGTCAGAGATAGGAATGGCCCAGGACAGCAAAAGGGACAAGAGAGGTCGAGGGGCCTTTGGGGTAGATTCCTACAGTCACAAGGAAGGAAGACAGGAGTTAGTGTTAACTGAAGTGACTTACATCATCAATGGCACTCACAGGGGCTCAGGGATGACTTAGCCGTGCCTCACGCAGGGGTGGGCTTGTCAGGGAGCTGGTGCAGTGATGGGGGTGGGGCCAGACACGACAAGGGGCTGTGTTTCACTCTCTCTTTTCCCACTAACAGCCTCAGATCATGGCGAGGCTCTAGCCTCAGCAGGAAATGCCATTCACAGAGACCTACAATGCAGGGAGCCATCTCATCTTGTGGAAGAAATACGTCACATTGCCTAGTGTCAGTTCTCCCCAGACAAACAGATGTATTTAGCACAGTTTCCATTGAAAACAGGGATGGGATTTTTCTTCTTTTTTGAACTTGGGATGGTGATTCTACTTATTTGGGAGAATTTATTTTTTGCAGAACAAATCAAACTAGCTCAGAGAAAAAAGAACAAGAAGTAAAATAGAGCAAAAGCTTGCACTGTTGGATTTTAAAGCATATTTTAAATCTGAAATCATTTAAACAGCGTGAAGCTGGTGGCCGCATAGATCAATGACAGAGAACAGAAAACCCAGATATAGGGTTATTTTTGCCTTACATGCTTTTAGAAGAGTGGGTGTTCTGTTTAGAACATTAAATAACATATGCATTGCTATTCAGAGCAAAGCAAGGTAAGTGTTGTCATTAATTGCCATCGTGGTGCAAAGGCTGGGGCAAGGGTGTGGCCAGCAGAGTGGCTTTGCTCTTCCAGCCTACACATTCCCTGTTACTTCACTCCCATCATCTTGTGTCCAGCTGCTTAGCAAGCTTCCTTTTTGTATTTAATGCTTTTAAGCTGGACCTTGAGGTCTGTCAGAAGTCTGCACATGCTTACTGGTTGGTGCTCTTGATTTTCTGTAAAGGTAAGAAGAAAAAGGCCTCAGTGGATCTGTGAAGCCCCTCCCCTCTGGTAGCGCTGCTGGGCACCTCTACCTACACCCCGAGCTGATGCAAATAGCCTTCTGTTTGCTGAGATTCTCCCACTTTCTCCCTCCCCACCACCAAGGTGGCCAGTCTGAAGTTGACAAATGTAAGCTTTCATCCTTGAGTGTGCCAAGGAAGTGATTTTACCTAATAAAGATTGTGTTCCAAATCTGTGCAAATCGTGCAGTAATTATCACAGAAATCAGTCAATTCTTTCTCCCCAGTGCCTGCTTTGCTTGGGAACAAGCCAGACACTACTGTTCTTGGGTGCAAAGAAATCAGCATGTGATCAAAACTAGTGTGGGTCTCTGTGTTCCCAGGAAGCAGGGGGCTCTTAGAAAGGAAGAAACATAATAAGTCTGAACCAACCAATATTCAACTTGATGGGTAACTGGCAAAGTGAAGGAAAGTCAGTCTGGCCAGGAAGATACACACTGATGTCTGAGGGGGGCAGTTGGGAAGATTTCCTGGGTAAGGTGGTCTTTGGGCAGAGGCTGAAGAAATGTGGGCCATTCCATAGGTATCTGGAAAAGAAAGTTCTGGGAAGTGGGCATAGCAAAGGCAGAGGAGCGCTGGGAGGGCAGGCTCCGTGAAGTGGAACATTGTTTAATGTACTCTCCTTGACAGTGCATGGTTTTTGTTAGTAATTATGTAATCAGAAATCATTTCCATGATTTATTCTTTAGTTTTACAACAATGTAAAGGTAGACATGTCCATTTTAAAGATTGTATTCAACTTCGGTAACATACTATATAGTGAACTTAAGTAAATACATTTTCCTTTAAAGGGAACATGGCCACAGCTTAAATCATACTACTGTGTTCATTGTTGAAATTCGAAACCTAAACAATTCCCCGTGGTTGGAAAGAAGGACGGGAGTGAAGTGTCTCCATCAGCTCTGGCTGCTATGAATGAACGTGCCGTGCTGAAGGCTGGGTGAACAACGGTTCTTCAGCGCTGCGGTCAGGTGTTCTTTCCACCTTGAATTTCTATTTCTTGGATTAGGTGAATGAAAAACTATGGTCTTAATCATACGTTGCCGCTACCTAAGTTTTCCGTCATTTTACGTTTCCCATGGAATGATATTGCTTAGGAATCCATTTGCAGCTCACATCCTCCATCCAGCTACCCACCCCTTACTCTCAGTAAGCTATAAAGCTTTAAGTTTCAGATTTAAAATGTGTTTTGGTTCTAACATGAAGCTAGCACGATGAACAGGGGCTTTGGATCAAGGTTTTGTTGTGGCCACATTAAGGGGGTCAGGTAACACTGCAGGGGGCCGAGGGATGCAGCCTACTCCTGCAAAGCAAGTGTATTTCATATGGTTAAAAAATGTGGCAGCTCTGGTTGTTTTCACTAAGTTATAAATTGGAAGAAATTCCTAAATGCCACTCAGTTTGCTAAGAGATTGCTTGTCAATCACAGCTGGTGTGTGTCTACGATTTCTGCTTTACCTATTTTGTAATTTAGTAGAAAAACAGGAGAGTGTGCCTTTGTCATTTTAAGTAGAAGGTCTAGAGTCCTGATAAAATCACTTTCCTGACCCATGGCTCCTGTTTGTGTTTCCAGCAGGGGGGGGAACTAGAAGGGAGTGAGGTAAGAGGGACTCCATAATAGTCATTTACAGCTTTGCAGTGGAGAAGGTGGCGCCTGGAGTGTTACCACCAGCTTGCTCCCAGGAGGCAGCGTGACTCCAAGCCAGTGGCCCAGTGCCTTTAGGGAGTGGCCTTTCCATGGGATCTGACCCAGAGGAACAACATCCGGACCTTGAGACTGCTGTGATTGTACTATTTCTCTAATGTCTGCTATTGACTTTGAAGTGAAGTTTTATAAATAAGGGGCAGGTTGAGTGATGGCAGACGGAAGTAGGCCAACTAAGCCAACTAGGCGGACAGAACTTACCTGGACCCCTAGGTGGATCCTGGAGTTACTGGGCATGTGGACTCCAGGAAAGTAGCCCAAGTCTCATGGTGTCTGACCACAGGCTATGAAGAAAACCCAGCCTATTTAAAAAATGTGTTTGCTTCAGAAAAATATGTTTGTAAATGTTTTGAGCACATTCCTAAGGATGACAAGAGGAGACTTTGGCAGTCAACAGAGGCAACGCTGTTCCAGGGCCTGAGAGGGCTGCGGTGTGAAGTGAAGACCTTTGTGGGCCTCCTCCCTGCCGGGGCCACTGCCTGCCACTGGCCCCTCTGTCAGTTGTAAGGAGAGGAGGTGTGTTCAGCACTCTTTGGTTTGTACTCACGGCCTCTCATCCACTGGGTGATAGGAAAAGCACTAGCTTGGGTTTTGCTTGTTTACTTTTTGAAATCCCAATTAAACTCCACCTGGGGCTGTCTAGGGAAGGAGACAGGCCTCCCCCAAGCACAGCTGGGGAAAGAGTTCTCAGCTCTGTCGTTAATATCCCTTTACTCACTTTATCCCAGCACCAAGGAGTCTCTAGAAATGATTAGGGGAGTGAAAGGAGGTTTGGAGACCAGATGTCCCTTTAGTATTTCCAGCCAAGTCTTCATATTTGAAAGGGAGAAAGACGCCTGGTGTGGTATGTGGATAGAACCAACAGCCCCTAAAAGACTCTGGTGCTTACAACCGCTCCTTTAAATTGCTCACCTGTTCTTCCTTTTCAACTTCCTGTTAACACTCATTGTGTCCCATCTCCCAGCTACAGATCAAAAGGAAATTAAAGTATTTGCAGTCAGAACAATGGACCTTGGATTGGGCAGGATGAGGAGGTGCATAGGACCATGAAAAACTACCCACTTCTTATCCAATACCCTATTTTTCACAACTAATCTAAGGGCTACTTGCACCATGACACACCTGGGTTTTATACGGGATCAACTTTGGTCTAAAGACTAACGTAGAAGAAACGTGCTTTATGGCAAAGGTTACCAGTTTATTTTCTTTGTGGCTAGGACATATGTGGGACTAGGATCAGAACTCTCTGGGCCCTTAAAAATTATTCCACTTAAAAAAAATTATAGACTGGAAAAGAGTTTTTTACATCCTTTGTATCAACCCGAATAGAATTGAAACACATTCTTCTTAGTAAAGTATCACAAGAATGGAAAGCAAGTACCCAATGTACCCAACATTAACATGAAGCCGGTAGGTGACCTAATACACATCCACACAAGAGAAAAACCCAATCCAATTTGAGTTGGGGGAGGAGGGGAAAGGGGAGGTGGGAAGGTCATTGGCATGCCCCCACCTAATGGGCACAATGTAAGGGTGTATGGCACCCCTCTTGGGTGTGGGGCACAACTATAAGAGAGACTCTACCTAACAGATGCAAAGATTGTATGTAACCTAATTATTTGTACCCTTACATTATTCTGAAATAAAAAAAAAAATAAAAAATAAAATAAATCCCTCTTTTTGAAGAATGCAGTTCTGGAAGCAGGAGTGCCTCATAGTCTTATAAGTCTGTAAGGATGAGGGCTTGGGTGGATGGTGCACAGGAAGGGTGTAATCAGTAGGGTAGAGTAGGGGTAGGTTGAGTTATGGCCGGGACTGTGGGAAGGAGGCTTCTGAGGAGGTGTCTGTGGCCACCACATTGAGAGCCTGGGGTTTCTCAGAACAGCCAGAGATCTGCGCCTCAGTCTGTGCTTCAAATGCACCCTCTCAGGGGACCATGTATGTATTTGCTATGGTTTGATTATGTCCCCTCCAAAATTCAGGTGGAGTCAATGTGACAGTATTGACAGGTGGGGCTTTTAAGAGGTGATTAGGCCTTTTACATGTGGGTATCCAATTCTCCCGTTTATTGAATATGGAGTCTTTCCCCCAGTGAACGCTCTTGTTTGGTTTATCAAAGATTAGGTGGCTGTAAGTTGTTGGTTTCATTGCCAGGTTTCCTATACGATTCCAAGTATCTATGTCTCTATTTTTGTGCCAGTTCCATGCTGTCTTGACCACTATGGCCTTGTAGTACAGCCTAAAATCTGGTACGGTGATACCCCCGGCTTTGTTTTTATGGGGCTTCTTTTATGAGGGCTCCTTTCCTCATGAATGGGTTTAGGAGCTCTCCAAAGATCTGCCCTCTGCCACGTAAGGACATGGCATTCTTCCTTCCCAGAGGAACCCCTGCTCAAGGTGCCATCTTGAAAGCAGAGAGCAACCCTCCCTGATGGAAATGTATATTATTATTGAAAAGCATTTTAGTTTCTGAGACAACGCTGTTTTATGCCAAAGGGACCACAGGACTCTGTTATTTAAGAGTGATCACTGAAGTCATGGGATTGATGCCTTTTTTTTTCTTCATGGGAAAATGACAAACTACCCCTTATTAAAGACTCATCATGAGACCAAAATAAAGTTACTTATTGACTGAATCCAATATCAAATCTTACCAAATTTACTTGTATATTTTAATGAATTTTCAGTTTAAATCCTAGGGGTGTTTGTGAACTTAAAAATATCATTGTGAAAGAAGAAAGAAAAATTGTAGAAAAATAATAGTAGATATCACTTATCTTCCCAAGGAGAAATGTTCTAAATATGTACAGTAATTAGGCCTGTGCAGTGTCATCCCACTGCGAGCATTCAAAGACGAGTCAGTGAACTAATGTGAATAGTGCAAAAGCAGAAAATAGTCTGTATAAGAATCAAGTATGTAAAGATAATAGAACAAACCACAAACAGATTGTTCCAGATATAGTGCCAAGATAAATGGTTAAATTCTTTGAAAAACATAAACTTGTACTTTTCATAAAATTGTTCCAAATAATTAAATAGTAAAATGTAAATGATAAAGCTATAAAATACTAGAAGATAAAAACATATGAATGGATTGTCTTTCCTCATTGTTTTCAGATCACTTAGTAAGAAGCAGTGATAGCAGATACAAAGGTGTTGAACTTGACTTCATCAAAATATCTTTATCAAACACACTGTAGTCAAAATTAAGAACATGGCGATATTTCTGTTTCTACCAATACCACGACATAGATGCCTAGACTGACTCTTTCACTGAAAACAGAAGTGTTGAATACATATATTTTAAACGGGTACATGATGAGCCAAGTTTCTTTTTATTTTCTGCAAATACATGTAATGCCCAAGAAGCTAATGTTTCTCATATTTCTCTCTCTTGATTTTCTCATTCATCAAACCTGAGTTAGATCTGAGGAGGTCGGATGGACCCCATTGTCCACCTGGGGAGAAGCCTCCTTTAAGGGTGTCACCTCTATCCTAGCCTCAGAGCTCTGTAGCCAGGGCCACAGGTGTTCCCTGACATCCATGTTATTAGCTGAAATTTTGGTTTCATAGCCTTAATTGCTACATCTGTCAGGCTGAGCATACATACTCTCAGCAGAGGGTGACACAGCTTAGCTAAATGACCCCACCATTTACAAGGACACCAAGGAACATTTCTCTTTTCACTTTCTTTATATTGAATAATTCTGGTTCCCTAGACCCATCTCTACCCCAATACTTTTTTTCATCTTTGTTTTTCAATACAGTATTGCTAGAATCTCTCTTCCATGTAAGTAGATTTCTTCATAACTACATTCACTCCTTTAAAAGCAAAAAATCTTTTTTGATCTTTACATTGTTAATGAAAGTCTTTCCTAAATGTGTTTTGTAAATTTCCTCTTCCTTATATAGAATATAATTTAATATTGTCTTGATAATGCAAAGTCATTATAATGGATAGCAATGTCGTGTTCTGAAAACATAGTGATCCTTTCTAAGCCACTGAAGTTATAGTCTTTGCCTTTCTACCAATGTCCCCAGGTTGCTGTGGATTTTCAATCTGTTATATAGCTTTTTTTTTTTTTTTATCTGCCTCTGATATATTAGGTTGCGAGATAATATGTAGCAGCTTTTTGCCTCTAAGGTTTATTATACTTTGTCATTTTGATTGGGAAACAGGTGATAGGTTAGGGTTATGTGTAAACTAAGAGTAAATAGATTGCGAGGGGGGGCTACTTTTCTTATTTGCTAATAAGGGAATTGTACTGGATGTTTTCTCAGATCTTTTTCCTCACCTCTAAAATGGGAATGATGATAATACTCACCACTTCATAGCATGATTAGGAAGATTACACAGGCTAGTATGTCAAGAATTTAGAATGTTTTGGGATCAAAAATTCTATTAACTTGGAATCTGGGGACAAGGATGATTCATTCCCATTCTAGGATAATCTATGAAAACTTCCCTTATTATGTTGCTGAACTTCAGCACCACTTGCAGAATGAAACTGAATTATCAATCCATTACATCACTCAAGGTTGTAATTTGCTGCTCCGGGGGGAGTTTCCGCATCCACTCTGATGTTCTGTTGTCCGGTGGAAGGTGGAAGAGCCGGGTTGCTCTGAGCTTGACCCAGGACAGGAGCGCCGTGGCTCTGCGGCCGGCCAGCCGCGGTGACAATCTGCGTGCTGAGATTGTGCTACGTTATTGTGCATAATTATTAGCGTCTTTGAATCCTGTTTTTCTCCTGTGCTGGACAGAGGGCTGGGCTCTGGGGCTTGAGACTTAGGCTGAGCCTGCAAGCTGCTGACAGTCTATTAAGGGAGACAGATGAAGTAAATAGCGTATTCATACGAGAATAACAGGAAACATGGTTAAGGACAGGGAACGCAGAGGAGACGGAATGTGACTCTGTCCCGGCCAGTCGGAGGAGGTGGCAATTATGCAGCGTTTTGGGTTTTTTGTTTTTAAATATGGAATGCTTCCCGAAATTGCGTGTCATCCTTGCGCAGGGGCCGTGCTAATCTCTGGGTGGTTCCAATTTTAGTATATGTGCTGCCGAAGCGCGCACTACGCAGCATTGAGATATATTAATAGACGTCAGAGGGTGGAACAAGGGTGCAATAAAATTAAAAACTACGAGGGAGGTAAAACCGACAGGGCTTGATGACTGCTGAATGTGGTAGCGAGGAAAGGAGATTGCCAGGCAAGTCCAGGGTTTCCAGTTAGGGCTTTTGAGAAGATGGGAGAGAGGAAACGGCCCAGCAGCAGCGCGTGGAGTGGGTTCCCCGACTGCGGCTCTGCGCCCGCTCAGCCTCCGCCTGCGTCCACGTCCCCGGCGCTCGGGGTCTCCTTGCGAGTGGCCCAGACGCCCTCGGTGGAAATGTCAGTGTTACTACAAACTCCTTCTCCCTGGGCATGCAATTGCCCACGGGTCCCTCTGGCCACAGCTCCTCGCCTTCCCAGAGGTAACGGAGCTGTCTGCGAAGTGAGAGAGAATTCCTAACTCAGGCGGGAGGGCGGGTGCGTATCAGCAGGTGCTGCAAGCGGGCGGGTGCCCTGCACGCTGGCCCTGTCACCACCTCTAAGAGGGATTGAGGTCCAGGCCAGGAGAAGGAAACGCAATCACAGTGCAGGAGGGACAGGAGGCTTTTAGTCAAAATGCCAGTCACCAGGGGCCGCTGATAGCATCTCGCAGCAGGTCGGGTTACAGCTCCTGGCCTGCTTGAGCGCTGAGAAGCCAACGGTGGAGACGGGAGAAGGGATGAGGGCAGATACCGAAAGAGTGGGAAGGGGGCGGCTGGAGGAGAGGACCGAGGCAGGAGAGACGCGGAGAAGCAAAGGAAGGGGCTGCATGATCGCAGGAAGGTTCTTACTGTCCAGACGAAAAGCACTTTGTAGTTTTGCCAGGACGGAGGCAGGAGAGACGCGGAGAAGCGAAGGAAGGGGCTGCATGATCGCAGGAAGGTTCTTACTGTCCAGACGAAAAGCACTTTGTAGTTTTGCCTCCAATCATTTCCTTAAGGTCGAGTTGGAGATCACTTTCCTCAGGGGAAGGTGGTCTTTAAGCATACAGCTCTGTTTCTTCCATCACAGAAGATCAGGTCAATTTTTGTGGTGCACAGACCTTCCTACCTGCTCCAATTGTTGCTACCATTTGGTTTTCAGTTGTTAGAAAATGCACGGGGCCCTTTCTCTCAGTCAGTAATTGGTGACTGAGGGCTATTTGTAGCCAGGTTCTGGGCTCTGCAAACTGGCCCCTCCAGGAGGCACCACCCAGCTGGACAGAGGAGCTTCAGGTCACACAAAGTCAATGTTAAGTTGCCGCCTAATGTCTAGAGGGGTATTCTGCCCAGGGTTCAACTGGTCATCTTATGTGTTAGTGTTTTGCTAATGAATTGAAAGCAAGGCACTGCCAGACGTGGTGGCTCACGCCTGTAGTCCTAACACTCTGGGAGGCCGAGGTGGGTGGATTGCTTGGGCTCAGGAGTTTGAGATCAGCCTGAGTAATAGTGAGACCCCATCTCTACTAAAAATAGAAAAAACAAACAAACAAATGAAAACACCACTAGCCAGGCATGGTGGCACATTCCTATAGTCCCAGCTACTCAGGAGGCTGAGGCAAGAGGACTAGTCGTTCAAGCCTAAGAGTTTGAGCTTGCTGTGAGCTATGACCCCAGAGCACTCTACCCAGCGCAACAGAGGGAGACTCTGTCTGAAAAAGGAAAAGAAAAGAAAAGAAAAGAAAAGCTAGGTGCTGAGTCACATGTGTGGCCAATTATTATCACTTTCTTATATGACCACAGACAGCATGGCAAACTGTATTCTACACCCTTCTCCCAGTGATTGAAAAGGAAGGGGGAGCCAAGCAATTCTGAAAATATCAGTTTAATTCTCTCATCATTACTGTTTAGCTAAAGGAAAATGTGTATTAACAGCTACAGTGTCGCCTTTACCAAAAGAAGAGGTCTTTTTTTTCTTTTTTCTTATTAAGTGTTTCCTCTAGGCCTGGTGGTAATTAAATGTTTTACATGCATTATCTCACTGGTCCTCAAAATAATCCTACTAGTTAGGTGTTTTGTTCATCTTCCCACTTTACGGATAAGAAACTGAGGTCTAGAGAGCTTAAGTCACAGTTATAACTGAGGTGGAGACAACCTCAGTCAGACAAGCCTCTGGACATAACTTAAAGGTGTCATCTAGTTAGTATCTGGTGTCTGTCACCACTCAGGGCAACTCATGACCACCTTTCCTTCATTCTCTCACCTTACTGAAGAGGCTCTGCTCCCCACCGGGGGAATACCTGTATAAGAGGAAGATTTGCCCCTGAGAAAAGCAAGCTTCAGGTAGGGAATTGAGCCCAGCACAGCAACGGAGGAAAAACTCAGTGCCAGGTAGGGTGGGGTGGCTTCCAGGAACCTTCCAGAGAAGAGGCACAGAGGCAGGGATGGGGGACAGCACCATCCCATGGGGTCCCCCATGGACCCCAGCACAGCAGGGTCTGGGACAGGCTGTAGGGAGTCAAGTCAGGTAGGGCCCCACTTGCCAGGGGTCCAGTTTTGACTTTCACAAGAGCTAGGGTGGGACAGTGGGAGTGACTTGGTGAGATCAGTGTTGCAGAAATATGTTTCCTAGTTTATCTCACTACATATGCCCTTTCATTTCCAGACATGTCCGTGAGAGGGCCTTATCTCCAACCTTAATCTGTTCCCAGGTGATTATTTTTCCCCTTGGTCTTTAAGTTGGCTGTTTCCTCCAAGTTTAGAAGGAAACCCCTGTGCAGAGGGTGCTCTGCCAGAGGAACAAGAACCTGGCTGAACAACAGGCTGACTATGTCTTCCAGGTCTGACGAAGCACAGATGTTTGCTGGAGATTCCGAATGCACCTTGCCACACCTGGACAAAGTTGTATTTTCCTTGCAGGGAAAAAGAGTTGTTCCTCCCCCACCCCTCCAAGTTGCCATTTTAAAAATTCTTTGTACAAGTTTGGATAATCTAGTTCAGGTATATGAAGAACTGTCAGATGGAATCTCGACACCGTGCCTGGAGATTTGGCTTCATGGTATTCACCAGACAAACCATCATAATTATGCATCAGAATCATTCAGGGAGCCTTGGAAATTCTGTTCTCCGTACACTCCATTAAGTTTGGGAGGCAACAAGGCCCTGATCACAGTGAGAGATGATAAAACATCATGTGGAATTTTAATAGCACATGGATAAAACATCACCTGGAAGGTATTTTGAATAAATTGTATTATACCCTAGCTTGCCTTCATGGTCTTGAAGTGAGTTCAACCCAGGGTTTCTCAAGCACGACACCACTGAAAAGTGGAGTTGACTGTTTGTTGTGGGGTGTTGTCCTCTGAGTCATGGGATGTTTAACAGCTTCCCTGGCCTCTTTTCATTAGGTACATAGTAGCAGCATCCCAGCTGTGGCAATGAAAATTATTTCCAGATATTGCCAAAGTCCCCTGGGCAGGGGGCAGAGGGAAGGGCAAAATGACCTCTGTGAGAACTGCTAGTCTCACCGATGTCCCAGTCGTAACTTTCATAGTTCTGACTGGCATGGCCTTTGACAAGTGGCTGAAACTCCAAGAGCCCCAGTTTATTTTTTAGAACAATGGGGACCCTCATATTTACCTTTCAGAACTGTTTTCAAATACTGATTGTCCTACAAATGGCCTGCACCGGCAGGTACTCTGAAAACTTGAGTCTACCTTCGCTGCTCCCTGCCCACGCTCCCAGGATGTAGGAATCCTCTCTACCAGCCAATGGGTCTAGATTTCCTCCTAGGTCTGGCCCCAAAGAAATTGCCAAACTGAGTTACTTAGAGGTGCAAAGGGATAGATTCCCTCCTTGACTGGCAAATAATTTCTGGGTATATTGGCTTTTTCTTCCTCATTAGCTGAACGTTCCACTGGAGAATTACCCACTTGACCCAACCATGGAGCAGGGTCTGGTCTAAGAGGATTTGAGCACTCCACATTGTGGCCCCTCCTCATTCTTCCTTGTTTCTTTTCTACAGACTCTGTACTCAAAGTTTTCTTTTTCCAGCCTTCCTCTCTCTGTCCTCATTTCTCTCTGTGTCTAGCTTGCACAGTGCACAAACAGTTAAGGGCACTTGGTCTGGCTGCCTCTCCAGTCCCTGCAGACTGCACTGGAAGGATTGAATGAAATTGATAGTGCTAACATTACATCACTCAAATCCCCAAAGAAAGAGTAGCTGGGCGGATAGAAGGAATGACCCTGTAGAAAACAGCTGTCAAGGGCAGCTATTGGCTTATCTTTCATGGAAAGGGAGACGTGATGAATTCTAAATGAACAGAAGCCAGAGGCAGTGCAGTTTACAGGTCCAGCAAGGCTGCCACGGCACAGGCTGACCCTTCAGGGGACTGACGACTCCTGTCTCCTGTGTGCGAGGTCCTGACCGTGTTTGTGCTGCTTAAAGGTTTGGGAAGAGCCTGCAGCGAAGAGAGTGGTTACACTGCTGGCTCAGGCAGCTGGTAGGACAGTGAGTTGCACACAGGTGGGGACCACATCACAGGGCCATTACCTGGGGCTCAGTTTCACAGGGCTTGGCTCCAGAGGACCACACAGGCCTCCTCTGTCTCCTTTCACTGACTCTCTTTCCCCTCCATCCCATGCATATCCATGCTTCTCCAAGACCAGGTGTCAGCAGGGGCTTTAGAAGGGATAGCAAATTGTCATAGAAGGAAGCTGGACTTTGGAGAGTAGCTGATACAAACTTAAAACTTGGCCCATTTACCTTTTAAATGTGTGACCCTTGGCAGGGTACTTCATCTGTTGGAGATTCAATTTCTTCATCTTCAAAATGGGGGCAAAATAACACCTGTTAGAGTATTTGTAGGACTAGACACAGTGTGTACCAAGAGTCTTGCTCAGTAAGTGGCTTTCATTATTATAATTAGTGACAACTGAGATTCAGAGCATTAAAAAGACTTGGAAGTTGTCACTGAGCCAGGAAGGGACAGAGTGAGGTTGGGAGCCCGTGAATGCTCATTCAGGGACTATCTGTACTCCTTCCTCAGATGGTAGCTGCCAAACTTTAAGACACAAAGGAACTAGTCCAGGCAAAGCAGATTGTTATAATGAGAAGAAGGACCCATGTCTTAGCATAAGAGTCTGGAAGCCCCCACCCATCACCTGCATATACTCCACTCATAGCTGAGAATATGTGGTGAGGCACAGCTCAAATGGAGGATGCTGAGGGTTCCAGCATTGATAGTTATTCCTTCCCTCAACCTCCAGGAAGCACACTCAGCTTGGTACTGCAGGGAGAGATAAGCCCTCATCCAGGCTAGTTTAGTTGGGGAGACTGACACAAACAATCTGGGGAATATGAATGTTAAGAAGACTAAGTGTAGTACATGGTGAGAACACATAGCAGGGCATACTTTTAGGCATTGTGGAGAGCTACTTAAAAAAGCAGCCAATGTCTAAAAGATAAAACAGAGTGAGGGGGGAAAAAGAAGGAGGAATGGGAGCACGTTAAGTAATACGTGTATAACAATCTGAAGGAAATTGACCAATACTTGGAATGACACCACTGACTTGCTTCTACTAAATAAACTACAACAAAAAGAATAAGATGCCACTTCTAAGATTAGGTCACAAAGGGCTGTGGCTTCTATCTCTCCTTCTCTCCCTCACTCACTATAAAGGAAGCTGGCTGCTGTGTTGTGGGCTGTGCAACAGAGATACTCACCTGTCAAGGAATTGATGTCTCCCTCCACTTGATGACAGTGACCAGGACTTGAGGGCAGCCAGCAGCTGTGCACGTGAGCTTAGAAGGGGATCCTCTCTTAACTAAGCCTCCAGATGACTGCATTCCCTGCCAACACCTTCATGGCATCTTCATGAGAGGTGCTGAGTCAGAGCCTTTCAGCTAAGCCTCGCTCAGATTTCTGACACCCCAAAATGGTAAACATTTGTTGTTTTAAACCACTGAGTTTGGGGCTAATTTGTTATGCATCACCAGACAAGTAACATGGATGATTCCTCTGGCTAGTGTAGATAATACACTGGATAGGCTCAGTGCCTGTAGCTTAAGCAGCTAGGGCGCCAGCAACATACACCAGAGCTGGTGCCAGTAGCAGCCAGGAACTCTTCGCAGTCCCGAACGGTGCTCGCCAGCCACCAGCAGAAGCAAGGACCTCTGCCGGGACTCCAGTGTGGCCCTGATTGGTGCTCGCCTTGACCCACTGCCAGCAGTGGCCAGGGACTCCTCTGGGAACCTAACAGGCCTCTGCCTGCCTGCCCAGGCCAGGAACTCTGGGAGCCAAACAACCCGCGTCCTCCCCTATCCTCTCTGCCTCCCCACCGTCCACCTCTCTGGCCAGGGACTCAGGAGAAGCACGAACTTTGCCCTCCCTCTGGAGCCATCCTCCCACACAGAGACTGCTGAAGGCACTGACTCCCTTTGCAAAGGCCACCAGGTGCACCATCCAGTGCCCTGCTGCTTGATCTGGGCATGCCACACTCCGGAGCTGCTCCCACAGCCAGAAATCTCTGGCTGGGGCAGTCGCAGAGGAGCTACACAGGGTCATTCCCTACAAAGATCCAGCAACAACAGAGTGATCCTTCCAGGGTCTGACTGGGGAGAGACACCTCCCCAACTCTGAGAATGGTCATAGGCAACAAAAATATTCATGAGGTGGAATCAACAGAAAAACTCTGGCAATATGAATAATCAGAGTAAATCAACTCCCGCAAGGAACGACAAGGTAGATACAGTGCAAGATCCCTTGCATAAGCAAATGGCTGAGATGTCAGCAGTCAAATTCAGAGTCTGGATAGCAACTAAGATCAGTGCAGTGGAGGAAAAGATGGAACTAGAATTTCAAGCAGCAATCCAAAAGATGACCCAAAAGATGTCTCAAGAACTGAACGAATTCAAAGACAAAATGACCAAAGATTTGGACACATTGAGACAAGAAGTTGCAGCCCTCAAAGATCTGAGAAATACAGTAGAATCCCTCAGTAACAGAATGGAGCAAGCAGAAGAAAGGATTTCTGACATGGAAGACAAAGCTTTCAAATGCTCCCAAACTTCCACAGAGGAAGAGAAATGGAAGGCAAAAATGGATCTTTCTCTCAGACAGCTCTGGGATAACTCAAAGAAAACCAATATTCACCTTATAGGGATACCTGAAAATGATGAAGTGGCATCACAAGGCACAGAGTCTTTTCTTTATGAGATTATGAAAGAGAACTTTCCAGACATGCCAAGAGATTCTCAAATTCAGATAGCAGACAGTTTCAGAACCCCAGCACGACTCAACCCAAATAAGACATCCCCCAGGCACATCATAATTAAGTTCACTAAAGTTAATATGAAGGAGAAAATTCTGAAAGCAGCCAGACGGAAGAAATCCAATACCTACAAGGGGAAGAATATTAGAATAACTGAAGATCTCTCTGATCAAACCTTTCAAGCTAGAAGAGAATGGGCATTGACTTTTAATCTCCTAAAACAAAAGAACTTTCAACCCAGGATCCT